>BQNB010134456.1:4981-18311 GCA_026074375.1 Tanacetum coccineum | reverse complement strand
TCTGACACTCAATCTCAGGATAGTGACTCAGACGTTGAAGAAAATTAGAGATCTAGCAATGAATTCATGGCTGATCTTAATGTTGAATATCATGAGAGAGCTCTACTGGAAAATCAAAATAGGTTCTATAAGAGGTCTGGGACATGTTTTACTTGTGGGAAACTTGGTCACTTTTAAAGAGATTGTCTATCAAACAAAACTTCCACTCTTTCCTACCCTTCATCAAACACTTCCTTCAATAAACCAAAACCTTACACACCTTCATTCACCCCAAACTCCTCTTAAAACTCTAGAAATCATCAAAAAGACTACAAAGGAAAATACAAAAGCTTGAAAGCTAAAATGACAATTCTAACCCAGAGAATTGATGATCTTATAAAAGGAAAAAGTGAGAAAGGAAAGAGTGACAAAGGAAAAGGTGATAAAGGATTGGTAGCTAAGTCATTTGACTGGGATGATGAATCTGTGTCCTCAGATGATGAAGGAATAACCAAATTCAAAGCATTCATGGCAATTGTAGAGGATGAGCCATATGTGGGAAAGAGAGATGCAAGATCTGGTCAATGGGTCAAAATTACCATGAAAAAGGTACACAAACTTTTGTCTATAACTGATGGTGAAGAAAGAAAACATGTTTTAGACTATACCCATGTTGATCTTCATTATTTGGAAGATCAGAGAAAAGATTTGGTTAATAAGTTTAATGCTCTAAAACAAGATTTATCTTTTCACAAGTCTGAACTGTGTAACTTAAAAAATAACGTGTCCATAAATTGTTCTCTTCCAAATGAAGTCATTAGAGTTGATCTAGAAAATGAATCTCTGAAGGATGAGATCTCTGACCTAAAAAAGGTCATTAATAAATAGACTTGCAGCAAAGTCACCCTTGACCAACTGCTCTTTAAGCAAATACCTGGCAATATTGTCAAAGCCCTTGGAGGAAAAGGTAGGAGAAAAGAGAACAGCAAGGCTGATGTATCCACATCTGAGTCTGCTCTTATCATCACCTTTGACTCTGAGGATGACAGTGACATACAGGAACCTCTGCCCCCTCTTCCTAAGTTAACTGGGGCAGATCCATCTGATACTTCAAAAAGTGTTATTTCATTGTTTGACCTTACTGCTAACATGGCTGATTTGACACTTAATACTGCTTCTAAAGAGATTAAAAAATCTTCTAATAAAGTGTCACAAACCTATGTCATTAAGAAAAGGACTGAATCTAAGCATCCAGTTGTCCAAAACTCATGTCCTAATAAAAATGCTCTCCCATCAACTGAGCAACTTCTTTTAACTCTGATGGAAGAAGTAAAAGGTCTCAAGAAACAAATTCTGATACCTTCAGACACTTCTTCATCAGTGTCTCAGGCTTGTAGCTCAAAGACCCCTAATCAAAAGGTATGGTATGGACCATGTAAACAATGTGCAGTCATCTCTCTGATGATTGCTACTCAAAACCTAAGTGTTCTACCTATGGCTTAATCTCCCACACTACCAAGGAACACACATAACAAACTGCTATTAGGAAATCCTTAAACATACTGAAAGGCCAATCCACATCTAAATCCACACCTGTTAGAACTGCTAGAATGTCCAAGACATTTGGAGAGTGTATATATTGTGGGTCCAATAAACATCACCCAGATGACTGTAAATTTTACCCAGGGTATGAAATTTGTGGGAGCATAGCTCATGAGATTGCTGATTGTCCAAAGAACCTAAGAAACAGCAGGAAACAAAGGATTGCTATCAAGCAATCAGAACCCACTAAAAAGTGGGTTCACAAAAGGAACTAATCTATATGAAAATATATGTGTAGGATTACTTAAAGAGGTCTGTATGGTATCTAGATAGTGGCTGTTCTAGACACATGACAGGAGCGAAACAATATCTGCACAGATATTCAAAGGAGCCAGGTTTAAAGTCACTACCAATTTTCAACTTATATTTAATTTTCTAAATTTCTAAAATTTTACTTTTCACTACTTCGTCGTTTTATATAAAAAATCGTGATTTTATAGTAAAAGCGCTTATTGATTTAAATTTATCTGTTTTAATGGTCAGAAAACCAATGTCTCCGTATTCGGGCCTTGAGTGCCAAATTATTTTTATTTTTGTATTTTTTGCTTTCCTTGTGTTTTAAATTGCACCTAGACGAAAATCGCGTTTTAGAAAAAAGTATCAGGCTAAAAAAAGTTTTAGGGCCCGAGATTTATGAGTATTAGTAGTTTAAGCAAGATGGGCCAAAGCCCACTCTCCCCTCCTTTTTGTTAGTCGGACGACCAAACTCACCCACACCCCTATCTTTTAGTTTTTTTTATTTATCACTTGATAACTACCTTATTTAAACCCTTCCTACCTAATTAAAACACATACATACTCCCTAAAAAACAAATAAAAAAAACACTCGTATCCTCCCCTCTCCCCACTGTTCGTCGGCTGCAACAACAAAAACCACCATAACCTTCATCAAAAATCACCAAATTAGTTCCTATAAACCTTAAATCATCCATAAAATTATCCTCAATCTTTCCCCATCATTAAAAATCACCATGCACTTGATTTAGAAATTATTGATTTTCAAGAACTTGAAGATTTTAGGGCTTTGATTTAATTAAAGGCTACAAGAATGATGATGGTTTGGTTCTAGGTGATTACAAGTGGATTTGGAGGCAAGAAAAATTAAGGTTATAATGTTTGGGTGTTGATGGCCACGGCAAGGATTAAGAAACCCACATAGGGTTTGTGTTGATCTTCCAAAAATCCTCCATTGTAAGTATATGATATAATTTTGAACTCCCTTTTTAAGGTTTTGTTGATTTTAGTAGTGCATGTTTATGACTATTGGTTTTTATGAACATGCACATAAAAATTATGGTTGATCTTGGTTAATTAGTGTAAATGATAAAAAAATATTTGTTAGATAATGTATCTTGATGATTAGTAGCCTTGTGATGGATTAATTAAGGTTTTGGAAGTGTTATTGATCGATCTAGAATAAGATTTTGCGGACGGTTTTGGGACAGCAGGTTGTCGTGGCTTATTCTCCAAAGATTTGGTCTATAGCTACTGATAAAATTACATATTTGGATAGAGTAAGTCTTAAGCTTTAATGTATGATTTGGATACTCTTGTAACGATTTCGGATGAAGGAGATATGGCTGTTTTATGGTTGTGAACCAATTCTGAACATTCTGTTAGAAAACATGAATTGCTCTAGGTTATTGTATGGTAGGTTAAGGTTATGAAGCTTGGTTAGATACCAGACATCATAAGTTAACTCCTCCAATTAGAACCAACTTCATTGCTATTTTAGTTTAGGATTTATGGCCAAAACAGTGGAAGTTAGAAATTCAGTAAGTTTTCTGTTTTGACCTTCTGTTAGTAAAAACTTATTTCCCGTGGATTGGTAAATGATTAGAATGATTGGCTTAATGTTTTGAAAACTAGACTCATGTATCTTTCCAGGGGTGAAAACCTCACCTTCATATCTTTTATGGATTAAGAGATATGGTCCTGTGAATGTGACTAAAATTCTGCAATGTAAGTTTTACGCCTTTTCTTGTGAATTAAAAGTGTGACCATTTAGTAAAGATTAAGAATGGCTAAGCGATACTTAGTAGACACTTATTTGGGGTTAAGTGCAGGTCATACACCTATTTGAAAACTAAAAATACTTTGGTTTAGTCTTGGTGCAATATTGTTCATGTTTCGGATTCTTTAACTAGTATTGTATAACTATTCTATTATAATGATATCATATATCATTCTAAGTCGCGACTTGCTTTATAGGTCTCGACTAATCTTTGGAGTCATCTTCTCATACTTGGTTTCTCATTCGATCATCTACATACGGTGAGTTCATAGCCTCGCCTTTACTACTTTAAATGTTTTATTAAAAACCCGCGAGGGGGATACATGCTTGTTTTACTAAATTGAACACAAATTGTTTTCGGTATGCTGGACCCGAATTGTATGCTTAATGCTTGAGTACCTATTGCTAAAGACCCTAATATCGTGAACCGTTAACTACCTGTGATGGGTAGACGCTATGGTAATAAATAGGCCTATGGGGTGACTCCCCGTCCGGGGTATGAATCCTTTTGGAACACCCACTATAACGGATATATTACTTGAGATGAAATAGGTATATAGCAATAGTACCTAACCTAATGGGGCAAACTTTATAGTATCTCGTCAAAGGTTTCGGTGTCACGAGCTCAATGCAATTATATATAAAACTTGTTTGCGCCACAAGTTTTTCGATGATTAAAAATATTTGTGTTCTAATGTTTACTCTTATAAACCTATGGATTCACTCAACATTATTGTTGACTTTTTAGCATGTTTATCTCAGGTAATCAAAGCTAAGGACTTGGAGCTTGGCACAAGAATGAAGTTGCGCTTAAAAACTGATTTTGCTAAATCACTTATTTTCCATTCCTTAAAACAATGTTTTTTACGGTTGTTTGACGTTTTAAACTTGTTTTACAAAATTGTCTTTATGTTGGGACAACGTTTGCACTATGATCTTTACATTTTGGAATGGAACATGTTAATAACGTCTCTTTTTGAGTCGTTCTATATAATGTATGACTATTGTACTCATTTATAACACCCCATTGTTGGTCCCGAATCTTGTTGTAAATTTAGGGGTGTTAAAGCATAAATGTCATGTACTTTGGAAAACACTCATCTTTTGGAAAGATGTTCGAAATCCAAGCTGCTTAAGATGTATTTTGTACCTTTAAACTCGTTTCGGGATTATTGTAACTTAGATAATGTTGTATTTATTTTAAATCATGTATGGTGTTTCTATTTATCATCTTTTGTGATGCTTATTAATATGCCACACCTCGTGTTTCTGCTTTAGCGAGGTGTGACAATATGAAGGGTGTGTGTTCCATCCAAGTTGTTCGTAATTGTTAGCCTTAATTTTGTAGAAGACGAACAAGAATGTTACCGGTCTTATTAGTCAAAGTTAGTCTTGTAATGTAATACGTTATTCAAGATTAACGGGCTTGGACGTTAAGCTAATATTGTCCGTGTTACGGGCTCTAAGCCCAAGATAAGCCAAGCCCGGCTCAAGTAGTAAGCCCATACGCCATCTAGTAGGCTAAGGGTATAAATAGGACCCTCTCTACACATGGAGAGGGTGTTGGTTACATTTGTATGTGTTTCCTTCTAATCTAATCTTTCTTTCTTTGTTTCTCTCTCTAGTTTCTCTCTCTACTTTTTCTTTCTTTCTATGCTTATTTCGTGTCTTGTGCTTATTAGTTGTGTTTGTATCTTAAGTAGTTGGGATAACAAGTGGTATCATTCGCCAAGGACTTTTTGGTAATTGTTTTGTGCATTTTTTTGTGTGGTTCGTTTAGTTTGAACAAGACACAAAAGGGTTTCATCTTTTGTGTGTTCAAAAACCATAAAGATCGGTACTTTATTGCTTATCTATCTTAGTATAACCTTGGTGTAAAAGAAAAACTTTGAAAAACTTCAAAAGATTTCACTTTTCTTGTATTTTGTTGTTCGAAAGTTTTGTGTTCTAAGAATCTTGATCAGGAAATTTTTTATGTTGAAAACCTCAAAGTTTGTGTTTTTATGCTTCTACTAGGCTTAGGATAGAAAGTTGTACTAGAAAAATCAATCAAAAACGTCAAAAAAGTGTGTATTTTAAGTGATTCAAAAGTTGTTTTTTCGGAAAATTTGAAGACGGCGGGTTATACGCTTGAAGGCGGCGATTTATGCGTGTCATAGATCCGGCAATTTATACGCTTTTTGGTACGGCGATTTATACGCTTTTTGGTATGGCGATTTATACGCTTTTTGGTAGGGCGATTTAAATGTCTTTTGATCCGGCGATTTATACGCGTTTCTAGGCGGCGATTTATACATGTCAGAGGCGGCGATTTATACGTCTCAAAGCCGACGATTTATACGTCTCAAAGGGGGCGATTTATACCATTTTGTTAAAATCACCGAAATTGAACCACTTTCGGTAAATTTCACCGAAATTGAACCATTTTCGGTAAATTTCACCGAAATTGAACCATTTTTGGTAAAATCAAAATTTAGCTAAAATCAATTTCGGTCAAGTCAATTTGGTGAAATTTAAGTTGGACTTTTATTGTAACACTTCATTTGAACTTCAAAGAAACATAAACAAACAATAATATCCAATTTAACAACAAGTTCATTCTTCACAGTTTCTTCTTGATTCGTAAAATCCCGTGAAAGTTTCATTTCTTTTCTTGGTTTAATCAAGATTTGTAAAATCCCATGAACTTGAATTCCATAACAAACCACAACTCAATCACTTCATAAAACTTAAGATCCGATATCCATTCACAACATCAAAATGTCAAATACCAATAACAATGTGCAAACTCAAACATCAAGTGTTCTTCACAATGACACAGTTTCTTCATGTTTAACTTCTAAAGTTCAAGAGAAGACACAACTTTCAAGAAGTAGATGCATGAACAGTCTTAGAGAAATTAAGTCACAATTCAAGTTTCTCACAGAAACTTTACAAGATTTTGGTACCATGCCTATCTTTAAAAGAACATTCTCTTAAGACTTGGATTTACTAGAACATCATCTTACTAAAGATAAACTTTCTCAGACTGATTGCAACATTACTTTGACAAAACTCAAAACAAAGTTTGAAAATGCTTTCAATTCAGAATTCAAAGAGCGTAAGCAGAAATACACAAGATTTAATGCTCAATCCTTCCAAGATGCAATGATCTGTAACATGGATTCCATTGGGAAATACATGCTTGAGATAATTCTTCATCAACAACGGGACTCAGCATTTGTTGAAACAAAGAGTAGAAGTTGATGCAGTACACGCAAAGAGTATTGTGATTCAATATAGTGTCAAGCATTGAATGTTGAGTTCAGATTTATAGTTGATTTAGTTATCATACATAAACAGACGTTGTTCTGAGAAAGAATGAACAGTAATTTAGAGAGGCCGCATCGAGCAAATCAGTAAAGGGAAATCAGCTTGGTTTCTGCTAAAGCAAAAGAATGTACATACAATCATATATCAAGATGTCAAAAGCAAAGAAAGATGCATTGGCATTATTTTCGATCTCTCGCTCATTCACACTTTCAAAGTTCGCTTTCTAAAGAAGACTCTTTAAAGGCGCTACTCGCAAGTCGAACATTGTGATTCAAAAGGGCATTTATCATGTCACTCTTTTGTCTAAGATGATGATATCTTCACAAGGATACGCATGTTCCTCTCAATGCGATCAAATACAAAAAGCAAAGTTTGACCAAAGACGGATTTTCAAAGAAGATGGGTTCCATGGCAGCCTTTTGGGTGGTTAACAGACAGTGTTTTAGAAACTCATTGATTTCCAGTTTTGCTTTGATTTTATGATAGTCAAATAGACAGTGAAAGTATTTTTACTAAATTAACTTGAATCGAAGTTTGAAACCAATTCAGAGACACTTACTTCAAGCCCACATGGGTAATGTTAAGAAGTCTATTGCTGAAAGAACATGTCATCAAAGACAGTATGATAGAAGGGTGAATAAAAGACAGATGCAGATGCAAGAGAGTAAGATTGATACGAGTAAAGCAGTAGATGCTGATTTAGTTGTCACAAAAAGCAGTGGAACAGAATCAGAAGTGCAAGATGACAGTAGCAGGCCAGAGAATCATACAGATGCCGATGATGCAGATATCAGACACATATATGATGATAGAGCCAATTGGCTTCGAGGTATAGTTGATTGCTGAATGTCATATCTTTGCTACAACGACAATAGCATATTGAGCAAACGTGAATTCTTAATGAAGGTAGGGTTGACCAGTATACTGAAAAATGTCAAGTTAAAAGTCCTTTGCTTAATTCATCACCTGATAACAAGACAAGTCTAGAATTTCAAAAAACAATCTCTGGTTTTGAAAATATTTTTCTAAAAGAAGATCCGTTGCCCAATGTTTCAAGATAAAAGATTTTTTCAAGGTATATGGAAGCGTACATATTGTATTGTTCTTTGAACTTAAATATCAAAAATTCAGCTGTTAAAATCAGGGTTAACATTCGGTCACATTCTGAATGAAACAAGTAATTAATTAGCCAAGATGTAAAAAGGAACTAGAGGTCTTATTGAAACAAAAACTTTCGTGAATTAGAACATAGTGTTGCTAAAGATTACTTACAGAGATCATGAGCATTTAGTAGGAAAATGAGCGGTGTAAGAAAACGCCCTTACAAAGATTTGTATGAATTCTATTAAAGGATAATAAGATCTATGACTATGAACAGACAATTCATTTGCTTGCTTAATATTGCTGATTTAATAAGATCATATTCTAAGATAATGTGGTTTGCAATTGGCTGCTTTAAAAAATGTGAATTACGAAGTAAAAGGAAATAGTGGGTAGTACTTAAGGTTTGCGGAAAACATTCAGTGTCTTGGGGGAAACACATTTTACAATCACTCGAAAACCTCTATTCAGTTGTTTAGAGCAAACCCGATAATGATGTTTAAATCTAAAAAGACATCAAATTTCAAAAAATCGCGGTTTGCCTTCCCAGTTGATGTGAAAACAATTTGTCCAAAACCATCATCAAAATTATTTGCCTAAGAGAAAAGAATCGCTTTTTGCAAAACCTGGATCAACGGTGATTGCATCTAGCGTATCGTGTAGGAATAGTTATTGTAGTGTGCGTATGTCGTGAAAGTGATTTTTAGTGCAAATGACATGGTTCATTAATCACTATCTAGAAGAATCTAGGAAAAAAGGCTAAGAAGTAGAAATAGGAATTTTTAAAATCTAGTGTGTGAATGCATACTGCTGAGTCCACAACAACTACTAAGGTAGCTGTAACCAAAACCTGTGAGCAACAATCAACACAACTAGAGTTTACATTGTCTAAGAGGGTAGTTGCGTAACGTATAACATGCTAATTGCCCACAAAATCACTGTAAGAATTTCTAATTCTTTCTCAGATTCCAAACAGCTTTGTTTGTTTACATGTCGCATAGTTCATGTCTTTAATGAAAAATCATGATGCTTGTATAACAAAAATCCTAAAAGAAGTGAATTCTCGTACTAAGATTCAATCCAACAAGACTAGAATAAGTAACAAACCCGTAGAATAGAAAAGTGTCATACTCAAAAACCTGTAAGGCAGATCTTCACAGGACATAGATTTTCTCTTATAAGGACTTACGCTATGATAATGAGAAAACATCTCTATAGATCTTATCTTAGGTGGAAACTAAACTACGGGTTAGAGTTTTTCAAACTGTTTGTCTTAGGTGGGTTTCCTACTGGAAAGATACTCGCTTCTTGTAGAAGCAAGGATAACAATGAATCCACACATGGTTCAAATGTAGATATCCCTAATATTCATAAATGCAAACAAACTCTGGATTTAAGTGCAGGTTCCATAAGTTTGAATGTTAAAAAGGAATTAAGGTTGTGAGTTTTAAGTGTAGGTACATCTAACACTGTCAAGTGCCAGATACATCTCAGAGTGATGTGGTTGTTGAAATAAGCTGTGTCTCAAAAAACAGTGTTGAAGTGGATTGCAAAAATATGATCAGAAAAATACCGTGTGTGTTTTGAACACAACGGTTCAAGCCTCGCTCCTCAATTTTAACATAAGTTCCTACAGCAGATTTAATAGTCATGACGTCAATGATAGAGTTTGGAAGTCTATTCAGTCCATTGTTCGACGAATATTTCTATGGAGAAAATCAAGTTGTTTCAAAGTGTTCTGCTGTTACTACTGCTGATGCATCCGATACTGACGGTAACAACAGACCTGATTTATTCGTTTCATTCTACTTCAACTCTGTTAGAACATCTGTCACTTGCTGATGGGAAACTTCGACTTGGAGATATTTTATTTTTGTGCTTTATTTTTGTTATATAAATATTTTTGAAAAGAAAATACAAAAATATAAAACCAAGACAAAAAAAATACAGAAAAACTATAAATATAGAAAAACAAGAATATGATAAAATCAAAAATTTCAAAAATACCATAAAACAATCTTTCGACATGTCTCTGTGGAATCCGATAACATTTTATCGTACCTAGAAATGTCGCTTAACATTGACACGGGTGTGTAAATGAAGTTTGAGCAAGAGTTCAAACGTTTCAAAATATGTCATTTCTAATTTTTTCTTAATGACTTATATACATTTCAGTGCATAACTCGGACCCGAATGTAATAGGGGCGTGTACGCTTCAGTGCACTTACGCTACAAATAGAATCAAAAAGTCCCTTCTATCTTGGTTTTTGAAATCCGCTGAACAACAAGTGTTTTCAAAGAAAGAACGCTTTCAATGTCAAATTGTTTACAATATAAACTGTGGTATCTTTCCATTATAAGTGATATTTGTTAAAATTGTGTGTTCCTCACTGCGTCTTCAATATATTTGTGGTGTCATATCATTTTTTCCTTGTAATGTCAAGTTTTAAAAACTAGTGGTATCCCACATACTATGTTAAAGGAGAGCAATCAGAAAAATAAATTCATGCAACATAGTGGTATAATTTTTCTCCCTATAAAATTTTTCATGTCATAAATTTTAATCAATTGGTATTTTAAATACTACTCTCTTCGTCCTAAAATTATTGTCCCTTATTGACTTTTCAAGTCTTTTTCTTCCAACTTTGACCTTGAATATATTTATTTGTATTATATAATACTTGATGAAAATCATAACTATGAAAATACAATTAAAAACCAATCAATTCGTATACTTTTCATTAAGTATTATATAACAAAAACAAAAATATTTAATGTTAAAGTCAGAAGAAAAAAACTTAAAAAGTCAATAGGGGACAATAAATTTAGGACGGATGGAGTAAAAGATTTATTATTTTAAATAAGGGGAGAAAATGTGATTAAAATGTGATATAGAAGAACGTGACTTTTAAGACTCTAAGTGCAACTATTTCCTTCGTGTGCGAAACCATTTCGAATCTAGATGCACATGTGTAGGGAGAGTATTTCAAAATTCCGGTATCAATGATTTTATGGTTCGATCTCTATACCCAACAACCAATTAAACTCACGACGTCGATGAAGTCATAAGGTGGTTAAAGTTAGGTATAAGTCCTATGATCCAACCAGAGCCGGAGGGATCTACCCAAGGACAATCCATAGTTAGAAATAGCAGTCCTTAGGTATGATTGGAGAAGAATGAGTATAAGAGAATGATGCCGACTAAGATTGAGCTAACACTGGACAATCAAAACAAGGTGTTAGTAATGACGTCTTGGTAAACATTGAAGGGGTTGAAGAATGAAAAAGAAAAGTATGGATAAAGGGTGAAAACAAAGCAGCCCTCTAAACACTTTAGGCAGAAACTAGGTTAATACATAATATATCGAAATCACAATGATGATTGTTGATATTGAAGAAAGCCGTCATGTACCCAGTAATGCAATGCACAACCCTTCCCAGCCATTCGAGTTTCTCTCAAAAGAAACTTGTCTCATTTGTCACGGAGATACACATATTATCTATTGACATCTCACTCCGAGATTGTTGATATTAAATAGGTGGCAGTCTGCTCCAGCCTCCGATTACTAAAACCAAAGTTCACAAATCGAGTCTAGAGCTAAGAAGAGATCAAATTATAAATCTCACTAGGACACAATGTCAAAATACACTTGTTGAATACCATAAAGTTCACAAGTTGTAACAAAGAGTCTTACGCATTATCCTTGAGATCTTGCCAGAACATCAGAGTGATACTTAAGTATTCACAGTGAAGATGGAAATCCTGCTTAAGCCAACATCAGATAAGCTCTTGGTAGGTGACTTGTGAGATCCTATATGGATCAAACTTGTGACATTGGATATCAAATTGGTCCAGTTTATGAATTAACGGTTGATGAATATTGATAAACACTTGAAACTCTCGATGTGTTATAAAAACACTTTTACAAGTGAGATTTTCAAATCAATTTCCTCTTTAATCAGTGAGACTTTGTCTTACTAGTTCACTCTTACCGTGTTGTCTGCTTTGAGACGCTCCGGTAACGAGAACGGCTAGTACAACTGCGAAACCCTGTCAAGAAGATTCATATGAATTCTATCTGATCACATGCAGTATTTATACTATTTAATGGGGAACCATGGTTATTGCAACCGTATTCGACGAAGTGACAAATACACTTTCGTCCATATCTGTTGTTTATCACTAACCTTTTAAATGCAGATTCAAACGTCGGTGTTGCAACCATGTACCAGTGAAGTCGGATTCATTACCACATACTCATACTCGAGCTCTAAAAGTCAATCATTTAGCATCAAGATTATTGCTCCTAAACTTCCTCAAAGATTTTCAAAGTCAAATCAAGAATCAAATTTTAGGGAGATTGTTAGCCTTATGTTCATATAAGTCAAACAAGAATGCAATAAGTATAAGTATGTCGGTCAAGAGCACAAGTTGATCAAGAAAGTCAAATCAAGATGATTTAAGTCAAGGAGATGATGCAAGATTAAAGATCTCAAGAACTCAAAGTCAAAATACAAAGGCTCAAGATCAAGATCACATAAACGACACCGGAAGAATGTCATCGACACCGGAAGAATGTCATCGGTGGTCTCAAGCATGAATGAACAAAGCCGTTACAAATAAGAAAAGACGAAGACAAGATAAAAGAAGGCAAAGCTCAAACGTCATATCTTCAACATTGGGGAAGATAAAGTCATAATCAAGATAACTTCCATCATGAACGTCAAAATTAGGGAGATCAAAGAAGACCTCAACATTAGGGGAGATTATTAGCCTTATTTTTATATAAGTCAAACAAGAATGTTATCGGTCGTCTTGTCGTAATTAGTGTTGTTATGTAATAGGCTAGTCGGGATTAACGGGCTTGGACTTTAAGCTAATATTGTCCGTGTTTCGGGCTCAAAGCCTAAGATAAGCCAAGCCCGACCCATTTAGAAAGCTCATACGCCATCTAGTAGGCAAGGGGTATAAATAGGACCCTCTTCACACATGGAGAGGGTGTTGGTTATCATTTCTTATATGTGTAACCCTCCAAACTCTCTCTTCAATCTAATATTCTCCACTTTCCTTTTTTACTTTCTCTCTCTAAACTTCTGTTAGCCTCAATTTATTGAGTCGAACAAGGAAGCTCGGTCACTCTACGATGAAGCTTCGGTCTTTAATTAGTTAATGTTGTAATAAGATAATATCGGGAATCGGGCTCGATAGATAATCTAATATTGTATATGTTTTGGGTTTAATCCCAAACAAAACCCGAGCCCGGGTCCTAGTTAAATATCCCGCGCGTCACATTAAATGTGTAGGGGTATATATATATATTT
>BQNB010134455.1:0-16560 GCA_026074375.1 Tanacetum coccineum | reverse complement strand
CACGACAAACATATATATAAACATTAAGATAATATATATTATAATAATTTCATCCATAAAATAAATATGAATTTAAAATTTCTAGTTATCATTTATTTATTTATATTATATAAATTATATATTATTATAAAACTGGTTTGGTTCGGTTCGGTTTTTACGATTCGGTTTTTGAACAAAAACCGAAACCGAACCAAAATTTTTCGGTTTTTGAAAAATTAAAAACCGGACCATCGATTTCTAGTTTCGTTCGGTTTTTTCGGTTCGGTTTTTTCGGTTTTCGGTTCGGTTTTGGTTTTTTCGGTTTCTTCTGCTCACCCCTACATTGTTATACACCCATAGTTTGTAATAATTGCATGCATGTATAATTATCATAGAAAACAATATTATTGCCCTAAGCTCATGACACCGAAGCCTTAGGTTAATCAATTACCACAAATAATTGCCCCAACGGGTGTCTTTGCCAAACACCCGCAAAGTTATTCAAATGTATGCTATTGGTTATCGATAGTATAGGTACACCAACGGGGAGTCCAGTCCCAAATAGATCTATTCACAGCATTCGCGCTTACCCCAACGACTAATTAACTGTTCATGATAGTGGGGACTTAATGGCAAAAGTAGGGACTTAGGCAATAATGTATTAGGATAGCATACAGAAAAATACTTGCATTCATGGTTTATAGCATGTATCCTCCTCGCGGGTTTATGAAACATTTAAAAGATTAAATGCGAGGCTATGAACTCACCTTAATAGTACATAGAAATCTGATTGATGGCAAAAGTATATGAAATGAAAGTAACGACTTCGTCACACAACCTGGGTAATATGTCAAGTCTTAATTTGATTGGATATGTTTTATGTCATAATGAAATATCACTTTGATTGGATTTATTATGGAAATATTGTATCACTGTTTGGGCCATCATAATTCATAGGTCAGGTAGTAAATGTTTGAGGAGTCAGGACACTTTAAAACGTAAATCCAGCAAACTCATCAAAACGTATACCCAAATGAAACCCCTTATATGAAGCTCCCTAGTAATGTGATACATTATAGTTTTAAGTTTCTTCAAAAGCTAGAATAGTTTTTATATATTTTTATAATTAGTATAAAAATATAATATTTTATAAGTTTGCAAAATTGGCAATATATACCTCTGGTTTATGAACTTTTACAAGTTTCCTCCTTTATAAATAAAGTATATATAATTTAAACCTTTAACTTTGAAACTTGGGAAAATAGGTCCTTATAGTTATAACTTTAATAAAATGACATTTTCAGCCCCTTTAGTTATAAATTTCATAAAGTTACGATATATACCCCTATGCAAGGAAACTTATACAAAACAAGTCCAAAAAGCTATGCAAGCTTAATTTATGATTTCAAATGATATTTGCAGGTTATAGCTTATTAGAATAAGCAAATTAAGAAGTTTTAATGTAACGAACGTTTAGAAAAAGGATCCGTTAGCTAGAAAATCAAAACGGGTCATTTTTAGGGTTTTTATCAAAAACACATGGGTTTAAGGATTCAAAGCTTTAAACAAGAGTTCATACATGATATTAAGAGTATTATGAACATTATTGTATAGAATATAAGCTTACGGAACAAGATCTTAGGCTTACTTGAGCTAAAATGGGTCAAAATGGGGTTTTCGGGTTCGTACGCCTAGTAACGACTTCAAGGCTTTGTTTTTCTTAATTATTGGCTTCTATTATGAGCTTAGGGACTTATCTTGATCTTCTATTACTGCTATGGAAGGCTAGAATTTCATTTGAGGGTATTAGATGAGATGTGTAGGATGAAAGGAAAAAGGGTGCTTGGTTCGTGTATTTATAGGCTCAAAACCCTTAGTTCTTAAGTTTTCTTGTTATCTAAGGGATTGATAAGTGTCTAGGCTAGTTAATGTGACTAAGAGGAGCTAGTAGAATGAGTATTATAAGCTAGAAACTAACCATGAAGTGTTGGAAAGGTGTTTGGAGGCCACGACTGAAATGGAAACAAGGAGGTGATCAAGGTGCTTGTAAGCTACTTAGTTGCTTGCTTGGTGATGTCATAGAGGTGCTAGGGTGCTTGTTTGAGGTGCTTGGTTGCTAGCTTGGGTGTAAAATGGGTCAAAATGGAAAGAAAATGGTGTCGGGTTGGTTTTTCTTTCGGGTTAGGGTTTAGGGTTTTAAAATGTGGATTAAGGTTAGGATTAAGGGTAGATTAAGGTTTAGAATTAGTGTTAGGACTGAGATTAGGGCTTAGGATTAATGTTTAGGGCTTAGTTTTAGGTTTAGGGTTTAGTTTTTAGTTGAAAGTGAAATTAGGGTTTAGGGTTTTGTTTTATGATTTAGGGTTTTAAAACATGGATTAGGGTTAAGATTATGGATAGATTAGGGTTTAGGAGTCATGAATTAAGTACTTGTACCTTGTGTTAAAGTGGTGTAAAGTTTAAACATGGTTTAAGAGCTTAAATGACCTAATTAGGTTTTTAGGCATTATTGACTTGTACATTGAGCTTAAATGAGTTATACATTGACTTAGAGGTAAATATGATTCAAATATGGTGCATTGTACACTTGTACATATGTTTGAAGGCTTACACATTCATTTTATATGTATACATTACATATAATTAGGGTTTTGATGTAAACGTTAATGTTTAATGCTTGTTTTGATTTAACATTTTGAAAAGTACGTTAAATGGTTAATGTACTTAGTAAAAAAGATATTAAGATATAGACTTGATATATTAGGATGTTTATATGATATAAACATAGATATAGATGGCATTGATAGAGGTTGCGTGAGCTCGTTTACTTTAGAGATGCAAGTTACGTTGCATAATGAGATAAAGCAAAAAAAATTCCCTGTAAGAAGGTGATATATTTATAATAGATGGATAGTACATTGCATCTAATTTAATAGATGGATATTACAGTGCATCTAATTTAATAGATGGATATTTATATTGATGAAAATTGCGAGTTGTTATAGATTAGATGCTATGTTTGAGAATGGTCCATGGTTTATCTAGAATAACCCGCTTATCCTGAAGAAATGGCATCTGGATGAAAACCTATTGAAGGAAGATCTAAGTACTGTTCCAGTTTGGGTTAAACTCTATAGTGTACCTGTTACGGCCTTCAGCGAGGATGGCTTGAGTGCCATTGCTACTAAACTGGGTACTCCTCTCATGCTTAACTCTTATACATCTGATATGTGCATACAATCCTGGGGTAGGTCAAGCTATGCTAGAGTTATGATTGAACTTCGAGCTGATGTGGAGTTGAAAAATAAAATTATCATGGCTATGCCTAAAATTACTATGGAGGGCCATTATACATGTAATGTCCATGTTGAGTATGAGTGGAAACCTCCTAGGTGTTCATCGTGTAGGGTTTTTGGACATATTCATGAGGAATGCCTGAAGAATACTGGTGCTGGGGAGAAGAAGACTGTGAAGAAACCTAGTCAAACTTCTCTAGGTGTTCCAGTTGGTCCAAAAATGGGTTTTAAACCTCAAAAAGAATATCGACATGTTCCCAAAAAGACTACTTCTAGTTCTGGTGGTAATAAGAAGAACTGTGTGGAACCTACTATTGAGGTTAGTAATTTAAATCCATTTGATGTTCTTAATCTGGTCGATAATGATATGGAGTTTGGTACCAATGGAGGGACTACTAATTTGGTAAATAATGGGGCTACTTCAAGTGGATCCTCTTTTATGAATATCGATAATGATGGGGAGTTTGCTAGTAATACTCCTATTGGTGAGAAAATCGATAAAATAGAACGACAAATTTATGAAGGTAAACTTAGGTTGTTGGATAATGATGGGAACCTGTTAGTCCCTATGGGTATTGTGGAAAGTGATAGTGAAGTGGAAGTGGTTTTTGATAAAACTTCTAACTTAAGGATTTCAACGAGTGATAAAGATGGAAGTGATAAAGGTTATGGTACTAATAGCTTGTTGGAACAATAGAGGGATTCTTATCCGGATAATGATGATAATGAACCGTATGATGATGATATATACGAGAATCATGATTTGTTCGAGCACCTTCAGTCTATTTGTGATGATCTTGATATCACGGTCCGTGGCAGGAAGAAGAAATAGATTTTTTAATGTTTGTTGAGTCAGTTGTATTCTAGTCTTAGTAGTATCCTCCTATGGATTAGTTGTGCTTGTTATGTTCGCTTTTTTGCCTATGTAACTGGCTGAGATGTGGGACTCACCCACATCCTTTGTACTGAATCGCTTTTTTGGAGTAATATATTTGCCGGGGAAACCCTTTACCCAAAAAAATTTAAATCTTTCAAAACTCGTAACTCATTCGTTTTAATTCTGTTTTTCGAGTTTCTTATATGCTTGGAATCCTCATGACATGCACTATCATTATAAAAGATTTATAAATTTATGTCAAATCTATAACAGTTTTAGTTTTTATAAAACTATTTTTACAAAAACACTTTTATATATTTAATTATCGTAACATTGTAAATGTCGTAACTTCTTCGTTATACCTTAGTTTTTCGAGTTCTTTATATGCTTATGATCCTTATGAACTGTACTACTTTATAAAAATACTTTTGCAATTTGTAAAAATTCATATCTCAACAGTTTGCTTAAAACAGTCCACTTTTATTTATACTTTATAAATCTAGTTTTATAAATTATTTCTTGCTTAAAACAATCCACTTTTATTTATACTTTATAAATCTAGTTTCATATAAATAAATAAATTTGAATTCATATGTGCTTGTAATATTTCATAATTCATAAAAACAAACTCTAGGTGGTGATTAAAATAATTAGTATATAAATTATGTAAATGAATAAATGGAAAGATTAGGGTTTAGATAAACCTTAGAGAAGTGTAAGAAAATGAAGAACACAAGATCAAACCCTAGAAATTAAACACAAATTCAAAACCGTAACTAGAAAACCCTAGTTATCTTCTTGGATAAACCCTTGTATAAACTAATACCCAAGCTTCCAAATCACCTTACTACACCGTAGATATTATATCTAAGAACCCTTGTATACTTGATACCTTACTAGAATAAAAGCTATAAAGATCCTAAATGACCTTATTTCAGCCGTGGGTATGAGAGGAGTTAGAGAGAGTTTTGTGTGAAGTTTACTTGTAATTTGAAAGTGTGTGTTATGTCTTGCTAGTACACCCATTTATACTAGTAGTATTAGTCAAACAAATAACCAAAACCATGAACTAGGAGGTGGTAAGAGTACATTTGTGTAAGATTCTCTCCTCCTCCCTAAGAGGAGGGTTTTAAACATGTGTTTTATTGAAAGTCATATTTGAAATGGTCTTGGTGTTTTATCCTAGTATGTATTCGGCCCTATGGTTTAGGGGTATAGGAATTATGTAATTTTTGTGTAATGAGTATAAATGTGGGTATTTGTTGGAGTATAGTTTGGTATTGGTGCTTCCGTGTATGCTTAAATGTATTTTATTGCGAAACGTAAACGTTTTACGTAACCAATAAAAATAAAATATGAAAAGTTATAAATTATCCTCGTAATAATTATATAACACTTGTTTGACGTAAACTTATATTTGTTTGATGTCCATTTATGTTAAATGTTGATTTTTAGTTTACGCTATTTAACTAAACGATGAAAATTAAAAGTAAACGCGTGAAAGCCTAAAAATAAATAATGGAAAGTATTGAGTCGAAAAATGACCTGAAATAACTGGATGTTACAATAAAGACACTATAAGAAAAGATAAAGATACTAGAAGGGACACTAGAGATGGAAATGCATCCTGAGAATCACACATTTGATTCAACTGCAATACTCTACGAGCTTTATAATGACATGGGAAGATTTGGCTTGGAGTAGTGTTTCATTTATCAGGTTGGTAGTTCGTATCAGTTTATGTTTTAAACGTTTATTGATTTTGACTGTATGCTGTTGTTGTAGTTGTTTATTGATTATGAATGTATTTCATATGTTTTACTTATTTGTTGTTGTTTAACTCGTATGCAATTTGACAATCAAAGTATGAAGCACACATTAAAGAACATGGGACGGTTAATCTAGTTATTGTTACTTTTTTTATAATACTTATATAACAAGGGGCCTATATATGGTCCTTGTAAAACCGTTCAAAATAGGCAATACAGTTGTTGATTCCATCATATACATAGGTTACATCATACACCCTGCCCTGTTAGACATCCTAAAAATACATGTTCCAAAACTAACATTTAACAACCTAAACATTATCATCTTCACGATGGTAGTAACTAACCTTATGTTTCTAGAAATACACAAGCATACATTCATGGTATGCAAGGGCATTTTGAATAGGGTCACCAAAAACCAATGGCAGCCCGCATGTCAACCTAAATAACAGAAGACATACCCATATGCCACAGTCTCCATACACAGAAGCTTGTAGTGGGACTTGCTCTGAAAACTAAAAATTGATTTTGTAGTGGGTAACATCCAAGCCTTTACTCTTTAAAACCCCCGAATGCTCTAGGTATATTGGTAGCTGTTCAGTCATAGTTGCCCTCATCTTTATCCACCAATCTCTATTCTCTTGAATGGGCAATTTCTTGTTTCTCTTACGCGGGGTGATTGAATCATAAACAGTAATCACACCGGTACGGAATTATGAAGCTCGCATGAGCCCAATGCGTTAGTGGTTGATTAAGCAGGAAATAAACCTATACATAAGTGACAATACCCAATATCAATTAAATAACCAAAACAAGAAAAACTTATTACTAAAATATGCAAACCTTTTCTACGTCCGACCAAGGCACAGTGTATCTTTTGTTACTTGCATAGAAGAATGGCAATTGACCAAAAAGTATGGACGGACAAAAATGAGGGCCGACGATTGACCAATCAACATTTGGTGCTCTAAATTGCCACAGTAAGTCAATCCAAACATTCATGTGTTGTTAAATCATTGAACAGATTAAGAGATTAGCTACTTATTCGATAAAACAATAACAACTATAAATACAAAAATTAAAATAAAAATAACCTACATTATCTAGCATCCACCCTCTTCTGTTTTTGTCCAAACCCAATAACAATAACCATAAACGCTCATCAACAACAAGGCCGTAATTTACCCAAGGAAAATTGTACATTTTCTTTGGTCCAACACCATTCCTTAAAAATCATTTCATACACGTCGGGACTGTAATGTTGTTAGGGTTGCTTTTACAGTGTCTTCGAAGGACCTAACAGTAATAGATGTATACTGAATATGTGAAACAATTGGTATTATTGAAAGAAATAAACATTTACCTCTTTAAAGGATGAAGTGTCTCTTGAGAACCATCAAGCTCGGTCGATAATGAAAGTAAAAAATCAATGGGTTTCAAGTTGTTAAACCTCTTTCGCTTCTTCTTCTTCACTTGTGGAGTTGTTGGTCTTTGATGCATATACGATGCTTGTTTAAAAAAATTTAGGTTTCTTAATCCTCCCAATAGCTTCAAAAACTTTACCCAAGACAGGTTTAACATTGCCTTTTACAACATTAACTTATGATCTTGATCATTTGTAACTGAAACATGTAAAATTCAGATATGAACACTTCCCACACTATGTATTCACTTTAAATAATGTAACCACAACATTTCAATAATTTTACACTTACAAATTAGTTTTCAGACTTAGTTACATCTGCCATGAGCTTATCAAGATTCATATTTCCATCATGTGAGAGACGTATCCATACAAAAATTAATTCTTAATATACACATAATTATACTAATACTATAACCCAAAAACCAACTAATTATTTTACCTTTAACATCAAAATCACTGTTGTCATTAGCTATTTGTTCTTCATACAAACTAACTGTTAATTCGCCATTTTGAGTATCTTCTTCAATGCCAATTGTCAAATGATCCAAACAATACTTTGATGGGTCGTTCTCAATTTCCATGTAGCCGTCTATGTCATTGGTAACCTACAACAAAATTATGGTCATTGAAGTAACCGAATTACATAAACTTTGTATAATACAAAATCACATAACTTACTTGAGCAGATTCAACAAATTTGTCGGCTTTCAGATTATCATAAAAAGGCAAAGGATGACTGACAAAAGCACATGCATTAACTAATGTTCCATTGTTGAAGGCTGTGTATCTCTATACGTCAAGTTTTTTGGGTCAGAAATATTTTCCTAGACAACCGGGCAATCAACCAACTTCATCTCACAACTAACAACTGCAGTGTGTGATACTCCAACATCTTTCTCGACTATCAGGCATTCAACCAAGTTTGTCTTGCAGTTAACAACTTCAGCTTCTACTACTTCAGCATGCGCGCATGTAGATTCAAATGTTGTTGTTAATGTATCAATAACCTTTGACTTTAATTGATCAACCATTCCATTCATCTCAGGTCTAACATCAATAAGTTGTTTACATAGAAACTCAACTGTATCCATTATTTTTGGTTCAAGTATTCCTTTATAAGAAGAACCCACATTTCCTAAAACATCCTGTGTTTCTTGAACCAAATGTACATCTTGATTTTTAACCGCATCGAGTTGAACAAAGGTTGAGCAGGTTGGTTTTTTGGCTTGTTCCACCAATGTACAATCCTATTTTTGAACCACATCAACTATTACATTTTTAATTCGTGGAAAATCCTCTTGTCCACCTTTAACATAATCAACTACCTTAGAGTCACATCTTTGAAAATCACTACATTTCGGTTTAACGAATTGATTAAAAGGTGCATCCTCTCCATTAAAGTAATACTGCTTACGGACCAACCAATCTGCCTTCATATCTCCACTAGTTGGAGGCAGGACTAAATTTAGAATAGAATCCTAAGTAAAATAAACAATCAAAAAATATCCTTCCAATTACCGATATATTTTAGAAAGAGAAAAGGTTAAAAAGTGAAAAGAAAAAAAAATTACCCGCCCAAACAAAAGGTTATAATCTATTTTTTTAAAAAGTTTAAAGTTGGACCAAGCTAGGCCATGAGGAATGACATCCGTTTGTTTGGCCCACCATAATTTGCTTTTAGGATAACTTTTTAAAATCCAAATATACCAAAAAATCAAATGGAAATTGCAAATTAACTATGGTGTTACTAAACGAATCAAGTAAAAGATATAACATAAGTGTAAAAAATAACCTTTAGAGCCCAAACAAAACCATTCAGATTATATGTCGTCATCTTATTTGGGTCTTTCTTTTCAGCATGATTTTTAACTAAATTCAAAGTAAAAAAATCTTCTGCTAAGGTCAATATATGGAGAGGAACATTCAAAAATTCTTCTCGACCCATAAAGAGAATCTCTAACACAAACAACAAACTAACCCTTACTGCATCTTCATCATCCAATGCACACCACAGTTTCTCATGATCAATAATTTGCCAAAGCTCTTTCATCTTTACTTGCTTTCGTTGTTTTTTATTTTTTTCCCGAAACAAACGGTCAAGGAAAGGGATCTTATCACTAACTAATTCAGATAGATCACCACATCTAAACCCAGTCACTAAACAAAACTCCTCGCGACCAAAGTAAAGATAATGATTAGAATTTTTAAAAAGGATAGGGGGCTATCTACACTCAACTCTTTAACATGAACCTGATGTTGAAGAACATAATTTAACAAATGATTATCATTTGAAAACTCATGAAGATCCAACCATGGCCCAAAAACACTATCACTAAACATCATATAACGATTTGGGAAAGGTTGCAACTTACATTTGATTTTTTGAAGGTACTGCATCTTTGACCTAACACTAATCTTGGATTCGAAAATCTCATATGAATTATCCATAACCTTTGTGGTTATAAGGATTTAGGGTTAAATGTTGTTTAACCAATCTAGGGTTACATTATATTTGGGGGTTACGGTTTATGTTGATTTTGGGGTTAGGTATTTGGCTGATTTGGTTTTATTGTGGGGGAGAGTGTTCATGTGTGTGTTTTTTTAGAAAAGTAAAAAAAATATGTCAAAAGTTTAAATATAATGTAAAAGGTAAAATTTAAAATATAATATAAAAAATTTAAAAAAGTAAAAAAATGAAACTAATGTTACACCTACTAAGTCGCATATGATGGGTACAAGTTGCATAAGAAAAAAATATTATTTTAGTTTTCAAATTTTTATTAAAAAAATTAATAAAGTACATTTTTAAATTTTTTAATGAAGTTGCATAAATCGCATGAGTCGCATATGATCACATAAAAAATTAAGGGCAATTGGGTAAACCATTTCTAATTGAGGCATTCTTTGAATCAACCCAAGGGGGATGGGGGCATAAAAATAATATATAACAACCCAAGAATTTTCATCAAATGCAAAACCTATTTTACTATTATCACAATTTTACGGGGAAATTTTTCGCTTTATTACATTACTTATATATCTCAGTATGTCATAACTAAAGTAGACAAGCTCACGCAAACTATCTATGGCAATCCTGTCTTCATATATGTCAAGCAAATATCATAATATGTCAAGTCAATATCATCATATCCTTATTACAAGGTACAATATTCCTAAAAGATACCATTTGCAATATCATATCAAAATGGGCTTTAAACCATTATCGGATGCCCTAAACCCTAACCTCATGAAAAGGGTTAACCCCTAAAGTGAATGCACAAGCTACTAAAGCATATGTACAGGTAATATGATATCTCATTTAACATATAAAATCTCTTCAAGTCAAAGTATAAATCTCTAAAAGCTGCATGATCTCTAAAATAGCCGTTTTACCTCCGTTTTCATTCTAATTTCTTCACCACCACTTAAGCAAGCTAATATACTCATATAAACCCTAAATATTCTATTCATAAACTTTCATACATCTTTTTGCACTCAAAACCATAATTCAAAACCCTAAACCCTAAACCTAAGCTAGTTTCTAAGCCATGACCTGTTTCTTGGCTTTTATCCATTGTAAATCCAAACCAACACTCAATTAAGTTGTAATAACTTATTTTACAATCATATCAATCCTATTTAATCATTGTTTCATCAATACTTCATCATTTTACCTCACTTTCCATTATCATTTCATCATTCTACTTCAATTATACAAGAAACGAATCCAGAAAACCCTAATTATGCCCTAATTGTAATTTTGACACCTTGTTTCTCATTTCAACAACCCATTATAACTTAAACCAATGACCAAACTTCATTGATAATACTTTATATAGGTCCTAGGATCAGTAACCTATCATTCCTAATCAAATGTATGCAAAATATAAGCCAAGAAAGTCAAGAAAACCCTAAACGAGCCCTAGTTTGAACCTGTGACTCTCATTTCTTCAATTCTAATCCGTTTTAACCCAAACCAATTGCTAATCTTTTCTAATTACTTTAATACCAGACCTTAACAACCTATTTCATCTATCCTTAATCATTATAAACACAATTTACCTTGGAAAGACTCTTTAAAAACAATTTCGAGCCCAAACAGACCCGCACCCTTTTTGGCTTCTTTAACCCATTTTAAGATAGCCCTAACCATGTGCAATGCACTTTCATAAACACTTTCCTAGAACACCTAGTAGCCAGCTCACCCACCCTGCTTATACCTCTCTTGGTCGAAATAAAAGACACATGATGGCCTTGTTGTCCATCTTCTAGCCGTGACACCCAAACACCCCTAGAAACCATCCACCTTGCAATCCTACCACCTCTAGACTCATACCTCAACATGTAGCTTCAACACAATCACCCCCTGAATGTAGCTTCTCCACACGTCCCATACCAGAATCATAAGCTTTACTTAACCTCTTTGGTCTCAAAATACTATAAATAGACCTTATGTGATCATTTCCACTCGCAATCTCCAACATATCTTCTCACTCAAAACCCAAATTTCAGCAATCCTTTGCACCCTGTAAGAACAGAGACTTAAAGAAGTTCAAAGAAGCAAATCCCGGAAGTATTGAAGCCTCGAGTAAAGAACAAGCCGTACGAGTGGAAAAAACTACCCAAACGACCCATTTCCACCATTTTTGATCCCTTGAAGCTCAAACCCATGTTTTGAATGTATCTAATTTCGCACTACAGAACCCTTATAAGAGTTTCATATGATCCTAAATTAAGAACTCTTGTTACAGTTTTATAACTCAATTCATGCTCATTTTCCTTTTGATCCAAAACGTACACCCGAAACCCTACCTAATTTCGCGTTTTCCTTAAAAATAAATGTTAAAATGATAAAATATAGTTAAAATCTATCTAGCATGCATAAATAATCTTAAAATGACTACTTATTGATTTAATGAAGGAATTTGACCTTAAAAAAACCCGCCGCATTTACGTTTGAAACCCTATTCGACCCCGTTTGCTTCCTAGCTTAACGAATCATTATTTTAAACTTGTGTTGCGTTAAAACTTCGTTATTTTAGTTTAATTAAAACTTTCTAAATGTCTAATGAATGTAAAATAAGCTTGCATGGTGGCAATATGGACATGTTTTGTAGATTAATAATCCATGCAAGGGTATATATCGTAACTTTCTGAAACTTATACAAAGATGGGCTGAATTATGCATTTTAAATCAAAGTATAAACTATAGGGTCTATTAATGTCACTTTTCAAAGTCAATGTTTACTGGTATTATCAATAAAAGTTGAAGACCAAAGTCCGAACAAATGCAAACCCCAAGGGTCTACTTGCAATTTTCAAACCCCAGGGTCTAAAATACTCTATTACATACTCGTTTATCTTATAATAATGTGATTGCTTTTCAAGGACTTAGTGAGATTCATAACCTCGCCTTTACTCATTTACATGTTTTATAAACCCGCGAGAGGGATACATGCTTGTTACAAACTCTATTACATACTCGTTTATCTTATAACAATGTGATTGCTTTTCAAGGACTTAGTGAAATTCATAACCTCGCCTTTACTCATTTACATGTTTTATAAACCCGCGAGGGGGATACATGCTTGTTACACACTCTATTACATACTCGTTTATCTTATAACAAGGTGATTACTTTTCAAAGACTTAGTGAGTTCATAGCCTCGCATTTCAATCTTTTGAATGCTTTATAAACCCGTGAGGGGGATACATGCTTGTTACAAACTCTTTTTCATACTCGTTTATCTTATGACAATGTGATTACTTTTCAAAGACTTAGTGAGTTCATAGCCTCACTTTTAATCTCTTTAATATTTTCATAAACCAGTGAGGGGGATACATGCTATAAATTACGAATACAAGTGTTTTTCCAAGTTATATGCTATCCTGATATACCATTATGACTAATGTCTAAGTTACTTTATTCCAAAAGTCCCTCATTATCATGGACCATTAATCACTTTCGGGTGAACGCGAATATTGTAGATAGATCTATCGGGATTGACGAATCCTGTTTGTGTTAACCGGATAGGTAACCAAACACACTATATTTGAATTTCATAGGTATATGGCAATTACCTACACCGAGGGCCATTATCTCTCTCTCTCTCTCTCTCTCTCTCTCTATATATATATATATATATATATATATATATATATCACATCAATTTGGGTATATATATACACTAGTCAGTTTGTGTGCCATGAGCTTAGACCAAGACCAAATCTGACCAAACAGACCAAAACAAGATGATAACGCAATAATACACTGTTACAATGATAATTGTATTCGTTGCAATTATTACAAATAACGGGTATATAATAACGTGGCCCAAGATCATAACAATACCATTTTCATAATAATTGTGTTTGTACAATTATTACACTATGACTTGTATTCAAACTATTTATCAAACTTATTAATTTCACTCAACCATTGTGTTGACTTTTTAGCATGTTTATCTTAGGTAATTGAGCAACTTGTGGCACGGAGTGGCATGGACTTGAAGATGGCTAAAACTTCTTATCATTCACATTGTATGTAACTAGATTTTGGGACCTGCCTTTGTAAAACTCTGATTTGAAATGAATGATAACGTATCTTTTGAACAAATGTCTCTTTTGGGTCGTTTTCTATGATTATGATTGTTGTTTCCATGAAGTAATACCCCAGATTATCTTCCGCTGCTATATTACAAAAATGGGGGTGTTACAGATTGGTATCAGCGCCATGGTTATAGAGAACAAGGTCAAAAACCTTAACTATAACCACATTTCTTTTTCTAGCCATCAAAGTCCTCCGTGCCACTACATTCCGGAATAGTATGTAAAGATACATAACTATTATACTATTACATAAATAACTTATGTTATTTACAATTAGGTTGTTATCAAAACGATGTCTTCTCCCAACCGCTCTACTTCCAATCTTGAGGATGCTTTTTCCTCTATGAATATTCTTAACTATACTTCGGTCTCGTCGGATTATTTCCCAACTTCAACGGGAAGCAGTTCTTTTAACTCTTCAAAAAACCCTAAAGAAAATATGATCCCACCAGTATTCTCATCTTTCTACAATAATCCTTGTTTAAAGGACGTACAAGCATTTTATGCTAAGGAATTACCTATTTCACCACCAGATCCTATTACTTCACCAGCTATTTTGACTCCATCTCTGGTATTACCACCATCACTACTATTTGATCCTCGATATTTCTTTATTCCTGAAGAATTATTACCACCTAAGAAGCGAATTCGTTCCCCATCTTCTTCCTTAACTACGTTATCTAATTCATCTCGGAATCAAACTCGTAATTTGGTATCACCATCTTCCTCAGTTTATACTCCTACCCCACCTCAGATATTTAAAATAGGAAAATGTTCAATTAAGATGTATCTGAAACATCATATTTTGAATTACTTAGATGAACTCTATCTTTACCACATCAAGAAAATGGAGGAAGGACGTATTGATAGAATGATCATACGAAGGAATAGTGACGAACTAAAGACCGAACTCAAGAAAATCCGTACTCAGATTATCAAACTTCAAAAGAAGCAGTTAGGGCAAAAGGATAAGATTGCCTTTGCTCACTACAGAATTTCCGATCTTGAACAAATCATTGAGAAAATCCAAGCTCGTCACCAAACGGATCAGGAAGATCTTTAGGATGTCATCTACCAGCTCAGAATCAACAAACTGTTAGACTAGTTATAGCTTTATCCTAGCCACGGGATGTGTGGTATAAATAGAAACGCTTGTCAAATCTTGACTATGTACAGTAAAAAGGCAATCCCATTTCGTACCTTATTTCCAACTTATCTCTCTTTCATCATAATCTCCATCATTGCATCATTATCTCCATCTTCATGAATCATACCATAACCTCTAAGTGCTTAAAAATTCAAAAATAAGCATTATTCTTTAAGCATTTTAAGCATCACATTTTCTTTTATTACTTTCCAAACTTGTGATGTAATTCTTACTACGTGTTCTCTTATGTTGATAGGATGCCTCCCAAAAGGATGTCAACATCTAAAACACCAGCCATAACTTTAGCTACCATCCAGCAACTCATTACTAATGGCATTTCCTTAGCTCTAAAAGCACAAGCTGAAACACTGGCAAGTGCTAGTAATCCCAACAAGAACACCAGACCTATTGGAACTCCTATAGCAAAAACGGGAAACTATAAAGAGTTTGTTAGCTGTCAACCATTCTACTTCAAGGGTACGGAAGGAGCAGTTGACGTCATTCGCTGGTTTGAACGGACTGAATTAGTATTTTCTTGTAGCAACTGTGCCGAGGAAAAAAAGTGACATTTGCTACCGGTACTTTAACCGATGATGCCCTGTCCTGGTGGAATTCATAAGCTCAACCTATTGGAATAGATCAAGCCAATCAAATCACTTGGACCGAATTGAAAAGGCTCTTAACCAACAAGTATTGCCCTCGAACTAAAGTCAAGAAAATGGAAGACGGATTTTACAACTTGGCTGTGAAAGGAAATGATCTTAAGACTTACATTAGAAGATTCCAGGAATTAGCCCTTTTATGCCCAAACATGGTACCAAATACTGAGAAACTTATGAAAGTCTTCATTAGTGGATTACCTAGAAGTATTGAAGGAAATGTTACTGCCTCGAAGCCTCAAACATTGGAGGAAGCCATCAACATAGCCCATAGATTAATAGATCAGATAATAAAGCGTGATTCTGTGCAAGAAACCAATGATCACAAATGAAAGTTTGAAGATAAGGGAAACATCATCAACAACAACTATCAGAATAACTCTAACAATAACAACCGTAACAATGATTACCACCACCAGCAGAATAGAAGACAAGAAACCTTCAGAACTTATACTACCACCAATGGATATACTGGAAACCTTCCCTTGTATAAAAGATGTAGACTACATCACACGGGACCTTGCAGTGTCAAGTGTTAGGTTTGCAACAAGATAATCATATTAAAATGAGTTCTACGCTTGAAAAACTTAAATCAAAGTTAAAAATTTATCGTTTTTGAAAACATTCTTAATATTCTCAAAATAAAAACCTTCTCAATTGATTCAACATATATATATGTATATATATATATATATATATATATATATATATATGTACATACAAATATATGTAAATACAAATATATGTACATACATATATATGTACATACATATATATGTACATATATGTATATATATA
>BQNB010134454.1:0-18311 GCA_026074375.1 Tanacetum coccineum | reverse complement strand
AATGACTCCTCTCTCCGAAAAGCAAATTTTCAGGATAATGCCCAAAGGAAAAAGACCTCACCCTCAAACTCCAACTCCTACGGAGTCTTCTGAGTCACCCTCTCCCACTCCTCATCAAGAAGAAAAATAAAATGATCCGGTGAATAACTACACGCTTGATCCTATCACCTACATCGATCAACTTCCACCTATCAAAGGAGGAGAATCCCTAGAATTCTAGCAAATCAAGGGAATGTTCAAGTGCTTTGGCCATTTCCTTTCCAACTTTGGGAAGAAGAAGTAAAGGTATGCTAAATGATATGAGTATACGTTAAGGGTGTGTTTGCTTTAAACATTTTGGAACATATAATCCTGTGAAACACTTATCTATTTGATCTACGTATGTTTGGATATTTTTAAGGTTGTGTTGTAAACCAAAATATTTGAACTTTTATGCTTAAACTTTAGTTTTGTATGCTCTTTTGATTGTTCCCTTACTAAAATTAAGGGATGTTTGGCATAGTAAAAATATGTAGGATATAAGCTATATATTCTGCCCATAAGCCCTTAGGATATTCAAGTGTATACACTTGATCAATAATGAAGAGGAAAAATAGGATTAGGAATTCTTTAGATCACTACTAGATGATTTAGAAATTTGAGAACCAAGACTGCTGCAGCTGGTTCTCTATGCAGCAAAGCCGGTTCCATTGAACCTATCAAACTGGGGGTGCCAGTTCTATAGAAGGTTTTTGCTAGTTTTGGGGAGCTAGCTTTTTAATCTAAGTTCATAAATATGTTGGTTAGACTTGTCTTAAGAGAACCCAATACCTAGCTTTTTCTTGTTTGACCTAAAAAGGCTTTAAAATGATTAAGTTTAGAGAAAAGTTAGTGGTTTAGACATATAATGTTTTGCATGCCTTTTGAATATAAATCTAGACCTTAGTTAGAGCTTGTTATCACCATCCAAACCTGAAAACAACCAGCCCTAATACCTCTCCTTGATCATCATCTTCATGGCTTCAAGTGCTAACTCTTCCACCAAAAACCCTCCAAGAAAAATTCCTAGAATTGATGTCATTGGCATCTTTTCAAATGAATCCTCACCTATCTAAAACAATCCCCAAACATCACCATTGATACTACACTTGCTCTCTCCCTCCCTTCACCAATCACTAGCCAAGCTATCCTAACCCAATGGATTGAGGTTTCACCACTAGCTCCTAGAGCTCTTGTCTTCTCAACTCTCCCCAGCTCTCGTCTTGAACCACATCCCTACTTGAACTCTTTAGAAGAACTACCACCAAGGAGCTCTAACCCACCACCTCCATCATCCTCTCCAGGCTTCTCCCAAACACCCCCTCAACAAACTCCTATGGACTTTGAACCATCCTTCCCTCCTATCAATATTTCTAGAAGTAGATTAAGTGCTCAACCCGAGCCTCTCATGTGTAGGGAACAAGTTCTAAATGAACTTAGCCAACTCCATACCTTCTCCCACAACAATGAGGAATTATGCAAAATAGCCTCATTTCTCCCTCCTCAATCACTTCCTTGCAAATGCCACCACCATTTCTCTTCACCACCACTTACACAACCACAATACCACCATTTAGAACATCGCTTACAAAATCAAGCATCTTTATCCCTCTTGATCAATCCCTATGGATGGAGAATCCCTCCCTTCCACAACCACAAGAACACACATATCCCCATTGTCAACGCACCAAAACAATTATCAACGATCTTCAAAATGAGATGCGATTCATGTTGAACCATATCCTCAAACTCCTCACCCATTTCTCTAACCAAAAACCATAGGATGGTGATTGCAAGCTCCTATGATCTTAGACTTTAGAGGGTTGGTCTAGTTAGAACATTAGTTATGATGTTAGTTTTTATTAATAAAAGTCTATGTATTTTTACTTCATGATTAAATGTTCTTGATGATATTTGATTTATGTGTTTGTTTTTTATGTTATGTGCTGTTAATCATGAATATTTTTTATGCTTGACATGGTTACCATACAGATTATCATAGCATTTCTAGTGTATTATTTAAACAAATTGCTTCCCGCCAAAATTGGGCCAAGCTGACTTTTTTGCAGGTCAGCCGGTTCCATTCATTTGGGAAGCCGGTTCTTTCCAGTAATGGAACCGGATGGTACCGGCATCACAGAAACAACAATTTTTTTGTCTTTTCTTTCACTTTCCCGTGATTCTCAATATATTATTACGCAGGTTTTTCCAATGTAGGGGGAGCACATCTTTTACATTACTTTACATCACTAACATATGTCCTTGTAGCTTTGTTAATTCATTTGGAATACTTGATGATCCCATTCATTGGGAGAATTCATCAAGGGGGGGCATTGGACTTGATTCTCTATGAATCAATTTTAGTTTTGACTTTCGTCAGACCTTCTCTCGTATTACAATCAGAGCAACAATGGGAGGCATACGAGATATAACACTTAGCGATGGCTGAAGTATTCATCAAACATTGGTTGAAACAGTATATCTCAATCTTTCATTGTTGGTGGAACATATAGTGTTGAGGAAGATGGGTTTTGCACGAGTCCTGAACTGATAGAGCCAGGAGTCATACGTTGAAGCTCGGGTCCTGAACTGAATTGTTTAGAAGCTATTGCTTTCAGCTTATCAAATTCAACATGAATAGTTTTCATGATCAATCTTGTTCGTTTATTACAGATCCGGTATGCTTTCTTTACGAGAGAATAGCCAATGAAAATACCGATATTAGCCTTGGGTTTTAGCTTTCCAAGATCTTCACTGTCATTGGTTGGGTAGCACAGGGCACCAAAGACATGAAAATACTTTAAATATGGTTTTCTGTCATGTAATTACTCATACAATGTTTTATTGTGTCAAGAATGAATCAGGGATCGGTTCTGGGTATAACAAGCAGTTGCCACTGCTTCTGCCTATATGAATAATAGAGCGTTTGAAAATATCAACACAGTATGGGCAGCTTCTACTAAAGTCTGGTTTCACCATTCGACAACGTCGTTCAGTCGTAGAGTGCACGCAATTGATGTTTGGTGAGAATCCTGACATCTTCATAGTAGCTCTTCAGTGTCTAATTAACAAACTCTATTCCATTATATGTGCGAATGTTTTTGACAGTTGCATTGAGACGAACTTGTACTTTCTTTGGAAATTTAATTATGAACTTAGGAGTTTCATCATTTGATCATAAAAATTTAACCCATGTGAACCTCGAATAATCATCCACGATGACTAAAATATACTTCTTCCCATTGATACTCTCGACACACATTAGATCGCAAAGATCCATATGCAACAGGTACAGTTTCTCTTGGATGCTATTTCTAGATTTGGGTTTATGAGTATGTTTCTTGATTCTCCCTAATGAAAACAAGTGGTCTTTTTTGTATTTCAATTTGGGAAAACCTCTAACGAGACCTTGTTTAGCTAGTTCATTAATAGTACCGAAGTTTAAGTAAGACAACCTTCGATGCCATAACTAAGATTTGGTCTTAGAAGCTTTAGACAAGAGACATATTAGAGAGGAATTCATCATAACTTCCAGTGAAAGTGTGCATAGATTGTTGCCCCTTGAGCTCGTAAGTAAATCGACACCCTCTAAATCACGAACAAAGCACGAGTGTTTTTGAAATGCTACTTCAAGATCAAAGTCACATAATTGACCCACTAAAAATAAATTGTGTCCAAGCCCCTCTACATAATAAACCCTTGAAATTGTTACATTCCTAATATGATAATCACCATACCCTATAATTGTTGCAACTTGATCATTTATGAATCTAACGGTTCCCATAAACTTGCTGACAAAATTGATGAGCTGAGAGCGTTGTCCGGTTATATGTTTGGAACAACCCGAATCCAAGTACCAAATGATGATCTGTATGACCTGCATTGGAAACGAGAAGAAGATAGAGAGTTTGAAACATTAGATCCCCAATTTTTGTTGGGTTCCGAGTTGTTAGAATACCTAGATTCTACAATCTTAGGTTAACTACTCAAACTCACTATTTTTGTTTCATTGGATTTCCTTTGAGATACGCTACTAGGTATTGTTTTCATAATTACTTTTGTTTGAACTGGTTTTCTAGGAGGCACTGTTTTAGTGGAAGTAATTCTAGTTAAAGGGCACTTAGTTCCATCTATAGTGAAAGTCCTTCCTGTGGGTAACCATCTATGGTAAACATTAGTAAACATTTTATTCGTAGGTTTCCATTCATTCTTCTTTTTGCTCTTAACAGACTTAACTCTCGTAGGCAAATTTACATCATTCAAATAATCAACAACACTCATATCATGATTTGCCAAAAATAAACATTCATTACATGTAGAACACACAAATTGAGAATTCACATTTAACACATCATTTTTAGTACTTGCATTACAAAAACAAACACGATTCTTGTTATTCAAACTAGACTTAACATTCCTAGGGTGGTCTTCTACATTTTTATTCTTCTAGTTGCTACTTGATTTTTGCGAGATCCTATTGTTCCTTGTATTGCCTTTAGGCTTTGATCCGCTAGCATTAGTAGAACTGTTTACTCTTGTAGAAGTCAACAAAGGTTTATTAGTCGTCTAAGTGTTGTGTGAATCAACCTGTTTTTGTATGTTACTTATTGATGTATTAGGCTCTGCAAACCTAACTTGCCTACTCTTGTTCATTGGTGTGACTGCAACCAATTTCTTACTATTGTTTCAGGAACTGGAGCATGTAGCACTAACATATACTAACAACTCCTGAATGGATGTTGTAAACTTACAAGCATAGTCTAAAGCATTATCTAAAGGTTTTAAGGCTCTAGCTTGCTCTACAATATCACGGAGTGTGTCAGCATGTTCCTTTGTTTGTTTAAGGTAATCTATATGGGCTTCCCTGTTTTTCTTAAGTTTAGAAGAGAGTGGTTGCAAATCTAACGTATACATCCCTAGGACAATCACATTTGAATTATTGACTGGTGCAGTACAATCAGACACACTTTTTCCTTTTAACTTTGCAATGTTTTCTTTCAAGTTGCTGATTGTTGTGCTTTTCTTTTGTAACTGAGCTTTCAGTTCCTTTATTTCAAAGAATTCTTTAAATTCAGAAGCATCCTGATTATTACATGGTCTGTCATTTTGAAACTTTATTTACTTTGTTGTACTTTTATTTCAAGAGAAATACATCGTTTTTCAAGTCTTGAAAATCTGTTTAAAAGTTCATTATAAACAACTTTTTCAATCATATCATTTTTTTTAAAAGCTCAGCTTCAAGTTCCAAACACCTACTATACTCATCAATAGAGCTCTTTTCCATATTTGCATATTTAACAAGATCATCATAAGAATGCATAGCAGTATAAATAATATCTTGAGAAATGATTTGTTCCAATTTTAGATCATTTTCAATTAAAAGCTCTTTCTTTTGAATCTCAAAGTATTGTCTATCTACATAACATTAATCCACCTCGGTTTCCATTTGTTGAAAAATCGCTTTCATTTCATAAACCTCTCTATAAAGACCTAATTCAAAATTCGCAAAAGATTCTCTCAGAGATTTGAAAAATGGAATCACGTCTTTTTTCGAATGCCCCTCTAATATGTTCAAACCCCCAAGTACCTTCATTTTGCCTAGTAACTTTGGTTCTAACTTTAATCACTTTGTCAAAATTGTCAAGATGACTCTTTTGCTTTCAAATTTTTTTTTTTGACCATACTAGTTGATGGAAGTTGACGAGGAAGATCATTTTGAACTGGTTTTAGTTGAAACGGTGTTTGTTCAGAAACTGTTTTTGAAATTAGTAACCAAAAGGCTTGTTCTACAGACAGTTGTTTCTGAGGAACAAAATGTTCATACAATTTATTCATTAAAGCATAATCAATGGGTGTGATTTTTACTCTTTTTTATTTTACAATCTTATCATTTTGGTTCTCATTCATTTTTAGCCTAGTTGCTTCAGCTAAATCTAAAGTCTCTTCAGAATCAATTACTGAATTTGGAGCATGTTTTTCAGTTAAGACACTACCGCAGTACAACACATGTTTTCGTTCAGCGTTCATAAGATACAAGGGATTTTGATAACCAAGAGCCATTTTGTGATTTTTATCATAAAAAACTTGAGGTTTCGTTAACATACGCATCGTTTGCACAATTTGACCTTGTTTGTAAACAATGTTTTCAAGATCTTTCTTTTTCTTTTCCCAATCAACAATTTCTTCAATGTATTTATCTTGTTTTTCCTTAGTTTCCTTTTTTAAAACATCAATTGTTGTTGACAAATTCTTGTGACTTTCAACATTTGCAGAAAGTTGCAATTTTAACATTTGAATTTGTTTTTTAAAAGCGACAAACTTTGCATTTCGATTAAAGATGATACATCGCATTTGAGAATCAATATATTTTTCGCGGTCATTTAAATCAAATTGTTGTCTTTCATCAAAAATTTTGACCATTTCCTTTTATCGTTCAAGGTCAGTGGTTAATGATTCATTTACAATCGTATTTTCCTGATTTACCGCATTGCATTTTGCTTCTTGATTAGACATTTCCTTAATTACAAACATTATCATTACATCTTGTTGTTCAGAAGAAGTAGTATCTTGAACAACTTCACTTTCATTTTCTTTCATATATTGATCATAAGAAATAACATTGTTGTCACTTGTAATTAGAGGTGTTAATTGGGTCGGGTTGGTCGGGTTCGGGTCAAACGGGTCGGGTCCAATTCGGGTTGAGGCTAAAAATACCATACCCGAACCCGCCCCTATTTCAACTCGGGTTAGTCGGGTTCGGGTCAAACGGGTCGGGTCCAAGTCAGGTGACTGCACTTGCTAATGGTGCTTCATCACAGTCTGAGTCGAATGCATCAAGATCATCAGTCTAGAAGATAGCAGTAGTTGGTAGTGTTTGAGTGTCTGGGCCTGAATCAACTATGTCCCATGTATCTGCCAAAAATGCAAGTTGTTCTTCATCCAAAATAACCCATGCTTCCTGAGCTTGAGCTAGTAGCATATTTTCCTTAAACCATTCTGAATTCTTTGGCCTCTTTGGTTGAGTACGCTATCTTGCCATATGACCTTCACCTTTATAGTTGTAACATCAAATGACCTTTGATTGATTTGTTGTATTAGTTCCTATATTTCTGTTAGCCCATGTTCCAGTAGCATTACCCTTTGCTCCACTACCTGCATAACCCTACTTATGTCGTCCTTGCACATTCTGCACCGTGACCCTGCCGTCTTGAATGGTGGCTTGGTTTCTTAGATTAGACAAAGTCCTGAGTTGATTGTTGGTGGGTGGATATCGTGAGGCAAATACGGTGTTGATGAATGCCATTGCTTTGTTAAGACTAGCAATTGGGTCATCAGTGGGAAGAAATGATGGTACAACAAGACCCGAATCAAGTTGTGGAAATATTGTTGGTGATTGTTGATGAACAAATGGTGCTTGATATGATTGTTAATGAACCATTGGTGCTTGATGAACAACTGGTGGCGCTTCATATAGTTGTGGTTGTGGAAGAGATGTGTAGAATTGTTGTTGTTGAGGAATTGCTAAATACTATTGATTGTACTGAAGTGGATTGTACTGAGGTTGAGGATTGTTATAGAATGAAGGTGAGTTATATGTGTTAGCAACCAATGCAAGAGGATCTGGATATCTTTGCCTCATCATACGAACTTCATTAGCATGGACTACATGTTGCCTTAGATACGCATATAGCTGATCAAAGCTTGAATTGTGCATATCCTTTGCTAACTTGACATTAGTAACAAACCTGGCTCTGATACCAATTGAAGAATAGATATCATTCACACACAAAGAGGATTATAGGAAGATTCGAGAGAGAGAGAGAGATGGTTAGTTTTCTAGAGAGAGAAAGAGCATATGCATATGATATATAAGAAAACCAACACCCTCTCCATATGTAGGGTATTTATAGTTACATGGAATATATAGGGCGTGGACTATCCATGGATAGTCCAGTCCTACTAATTTGATTACGATATAATACATGAGAAATGGTTAGTATTATTATAAGTGGTTTTTTACAGGTCACTAAATCCTAGGGGTATTTAGTGACCTGTAAAAAACCACTTATAATAATACTAACCATTTCTCATGTATTATATCGTAATCAAATTAGTAGGACGTCAAGGTGTCCAAATTTTCGTCCTACTAATTTGATTACGATATAATACATGAGAAATGGTTAGTATTATTATAAGTGTTTTTTTACAGGTCACTAAATCCTAGGGGTATGTACTATGCTACTTAACTATTACACGTTTATACTACGAGCTAAGAACTAATATTCTGGAAGTGACAGAGTCTTTTTTAGATTTCTAACATGTTTTCGTATTAATTGTCTCTTGTATCGATGTTTACAAAATGTTCTAAGAAAGTGAAGCTCCAAGGTGTTCACAATTGCTTTGCTGCATCAGGCCAAAGCTCCATAATAACCGGAACATATGCTGGCCAATATGTTATGCATGTATTAATATTTTATTTGTTTTTGCATGAAAAGATTATTAATTAATTGGTTTATCTTGATCTATATTTCACAAACTATCATGGTTGTGTTTTGTATAGGGGTATCTTGACTAGCGTATGAAGCCATGGCTTAGGAACTTTCTAACCCGATGCTTAGTTGTAGTCCCTAGCCTAATCGTTGATCTCATAAGCGGCTCTACTGGAGCTGGAAAGTTGATTATTATTGCCTCAGTGAGTGGCCTTTAATACTTTAAGAACTTTCCTATATTCTTTTATGATGGTGATAAGTGATTGCTAATATTTATTGGTTTATGTGACATATGATATTGTCAATTGAACTCCCATTAGCTCTGATTCCACTTCTTAAATTCACAAGCAGTGAGACGAAGATGGGATCATACGCCAACTCCAAGACTATAAGAATATGAATAACATATTTACCATTTGTAGTTTTAAATAATATATTATCATTAAATTATGTGTTTATGCATATCCCAACAATCACTTGGATCATTGGCTCCCTGATCATGGGAATAAACATTTACTTACTATTATATCATCTTATTAATGTGCTTGTTCATGGCAATATGGCAGTTGTAGGAAAAGTGTTATGTGGAGTATTAGGATATTTAGGTATGTTGATTTATTTGGTTGGAATTGGATATTATGGCTTTAAACATAGTAGCTAATATATTCATCACCACATATCCAATTCCAGCCAAATAGATCAACATACCTGAAAATCCTAATACTCTACATAACACTTTTCCTACAACTGTCATATTGCCATGAACAAGCACATCAATAAGATGATCCACAAGAAAGTAAATGTTTATTCCCATGATCACAGCAGCAATTAGTTTCGAAGGTGATTTTGAGTGAAAACGATGCATTAACAACACATTTGACGCCTAGGGGACAAAGAACACATAGAATTCCCTGACGAATGAGTCTAATATATATATATATATATATATATATATATATATATATATATATATATATATATATATATATATATATATATATATATATATGCATCTTATTTTGGGGTGATGACTATGCGTGCTGAAAAGGCAACACGCTTTCCCATCAGGTTGCCTCTAATCCTCCCCTCTTTTGCCTTGAGCCTACTACAAATGGATTTGATAGGACGGCCTAAACGTTGTGTGGCCTGAGAGATAGAACCCTATGAGAATAGAATATAACAATACAATAATCTGTTTATAATTGATGAATGGAAGCATGTTTATACCTTTGGCTGACCCGAAAGCTCATTGTCAAAATACGTAGCAACATGAAATTGCAGTAACCGGTAGGGTAAATTCAGAGATTGTGTGAGCAAGAGCTCCATTTCTTTCTTGCTTTCTAAGGTTCTCATTGTGTCTGATTATTATGGCCAGTTCATGAGTTAAGTCGTCCTGTTCCAAAAATGAGTAGATTACAAAAGTGAGATGAAGCTCACAGAGTAAAACCCTTCTCATGTACTCACCTAAAGGTGGTCACTTTAATCTCTATTTGACCTATAAAATGTATTCAAGTAGATACATCTCTGTGTGATTATAGTTCTCGTTATTTTCATTTTAAGATCTCATTTGATACTACCTATATAAAAGTATTTAAATAAGCTAATCTTAAAAGACATTAAAAAAAGCTTATCATTTTCATGTTTAAAAAAGTTACGTATTAATTAATATCTTGTAAGTTTGTTATACTAGTATCAAATTTAGCCTTTCATTTACCAGTCCATTTTAAATTTGTTAATTTTCATCCTTTGTGATCAACTTTTCTTTTTCAGAGTTGGCGGAGGGAGCCTAGGGGGTGCTGGCCCCTCCCAACATCCTAAAAGACCACACTTTTTTGTATTAAGTTGGGCATGTTTTTAGAATGTCCACTAAGAAGGGTTAGTTGAGCCCCTCCTAATTTTTTCGAAGAACTTTGTTATCTTTGTTATCCTAAGTTGTGCTTATGTTTTTTGTATGTGTGTGTGCTCTTTCTTTTTATGTATCAGTGTCTATGTGTGTGTGTTCTTTCTTTTTAATGTATGTGTGTGTGCTCTTTCTTTTTATGTTTCTGTTTGTGCTTTGAGTTTTTATCTATTTTTTTTCTCTTTTGCAAGTTGGACTAGAGGAAGAAGAAGGTGACTTGTGTTTTTTGAAAATGTTCACTTTCTATTTTATAGATATATATTTCTTACATTTTAGCTTAGAATATGTATAAAATTACTTATAGTCCTATATTTTATTTAAACTATATAATAATTTTATTTTTATTGTTGTTTTATTTAAAATATGATAAAATAATAAAAAAATGTGAGGCGCCTGAGTGTCCTATAACTTAAGTGATGAGGAACCTGTTTTTAGGTTAAATTATATAATCTATGTTAGGTAAAAAACCGAAGTAACATCACTTTTTGTTGTAACACGAGCCTATAGCTCGACACTGCACTTAGTGCTCTTATAGTTTAATTTTTGTCTCAAGAGATAAAACTAAATCACAAGCCAATTTTCATTTCTATTAATACTAGCAGGGTACCCGCGCGTTGTGGCAGCGAGTACCCTGTAACATAATTTTCGGAGGACAATATTTTTAATTTTATGTTTTCCTTACTATGGCATCCTTAAAAACGAAGGTTTGAGTAACTTTATGTAATTGATTATGTTTGAGTTATGTTTTACTCAGTTGTAGCTTATTTATATTGTACAATGTAAAAATATTGTTGTACTTTAAAGTAAGAGATGTTTTTTTTGTGCATTAAAAGGTTGTAAACCTACTTGTATTGCTATTACTTAAAATTATACTTAATTTTTTGACATTAATAAAGAAAGAAAATGTAATAATATTTATTATTGTTTGCATTAAATGTTATACAATATGCTGTAAAAGTTGTATTACTTGATTTTTTTTTCATTAATGAAGAAAGAGATTCTAATTTATTTTTTTAGTTGTTTGCATTAAGAGTTGTAGAGTGTGCTAAAAAAGTTGTATTAGTTAATCTTTTTGTAATTAATGAAGAAATATATACTAATCTCTTTTATATATAGTATAGATAATTTTGTTCTTTTTTTTCTTCTAAAAATGTTAGATCGAATCATAATTGAAATCTAAAATGTAAAGTTTAGCTTTTACTCATAAGCTGATTCTTCCTATTTATACCAGATCTTGCTATTCGTATACAACAAGTGGACAAGCTTTTCAAATCATAAAGAGGTGAAAACAAAACATCTTAAATAATATTTTTTTTCCACAGACTCGTTAAACTTGATATGCAAACAGTATAGAATTCCATAACTCTTTTCTCAGCTTTTAGTTCACCGTGTGCTTGTCATACATGATTTCGGCTTGTTTTTATTACTAGCATGATTGTTTATAACAAAACATATTTTTTTTAGTATATACGGTGTTTGTCATTAATAACAAAGTTCAGTCCCCCTTAACGTAAAATCCTGGCTCCGCCCTGGTTATAAACCATTTCACCTTAAAGCATAGCCAGAGATATTGATGTTTGTGCTTCAAAGACCTTTTTGATTTGGATAAATACTTGACGTCAATCTCTGTATATTCTTTTGTTTTAGCGTATTAGTATTTCACTGTCATTAAACTTATTTTGATTTAAATGAAATTGCTATGGATAAAAAAACCTTTAATATACCAAAATGAAATTCTTAAAAGAAGATGAACAAAAGTTAGTTTGTTGAAAACGTTAAATTTAATCAATTAAGGCAAGGTTAAAATTGGTTTATTGACATTGTATAGCAAATCACTTAAAGATATAATCAGTACTGGTATAAGGCTTTTCTATGTAGAGTAGTTAATTAAAATACTTGAAAGACTTAAGCGAGATAGAGGCCTAAATAAAGTCTTATAAAATTTGAAGTTGAGTATGCAAATCGAAAGTTTTATGATATATATCCAATCTTATGACATATTCATAGTATCTTAGTTTTCTTACACTTCCACATTAATTAATGCACGATGTTCATAGAGAGAGAATGCAAATTATAGATCCTAAAATACCTGTATGGTCCTTGTTGTAAAATCATACAACAAACCCGGAAGCGAACTATGCCGAATCTGAATCTTGTAAAAATAATCGACACACATACACGATTAAAGAAGAACCCACAAGACTTGACCTAAACATTTACGTTTTATTGATCAAAGGAAAAGAATGAACGGTACAATTACCCTCCCCCCCCCCCTCCCTCACCTCTTTGTTGTAGAGATGAGGGGGGAAGAAAACCAACTACTAAAGAGTTGAAACCGGTTGTGCTACAAAGGAGATAACAGTTAATCCTTTAATGCCTACCCTCTATGGTATATATAGAGTTGAAACCGACATATACATCCCTAGTTGGGCTAAACTTGGGCTAAGCTTTCTCTTTACTCCTTATACTATCTCTAATATGCATACTAACATATAACAATTTCCACCTCAGTATCATATTAGTATTCTACGATACACAGAAACTTCAACCATTGCTGGAACCTCGGAATAGGGATCGCCTTTTACAAGACACTAGTAGCAAAAATTGCTGCTGACATTAGCTTAGCTCTTGACTCTGTCAAAAGTCCATTTATCCAATTGGCATCCTTTACAGCCTCCGTAAGTGTCATATACCCCGCTTCAGTTGGCGACAAAGCCATCATGTGCAGCATCATAGCTTCTCACCTTCCTGCACATTCTTGTATCATCAACCCGTACCTTGTGATTGATCTACCCATGACAGTGATCGATCTTCCCATGACGTAGTCAAAATCTACCAAAACTTGTACGTCTGTCTGTAATCCACGATCAAACTTATCCAACATACCCACATCTTCAGATGCTATGTCAAGTCTTGTGCAGACCACCTGATACTCCTGGCTTCCAACCGCATATATACATGACCACTTACCATTCTTTTCCACATCACAGTCCCTTGATAGACTACCTTCCAACGACAGTATGGAGTGTCCCTCCAACAAAGTCTGTACCAACTTCCCATTGTAAAACCTAGACTGTGACACCCTCATAGTATTACCACTTTGATCCCTGACAATCTCCATACCAAGTACATTTCATTTTTGCTTTATCCAGCAAACCTTTGGTAACCCAGATCTCAGCCTTGCACCCGCAAGAAAAACCATACCATCTACATAGAAAAATAGATGTATGAACATACCCGGTGTATACTCCCAGTAATAGCCTTCGATGTCGTCACTGCTTTTACCTGCCTAACGTTGCTGAAGCACATTACTAATTGACGGTTGCATTTCTTCTTTCAATCTAGCCTTCCACTTGGAAATCACCTCACAAGCAACTGTATCATTGAAAGTCAATGACTCATGTGCATATATCTTCTTCACTGCAGCAACTGCAAAAGCAACCTCATTACTGTCTTATCTATAGCTGAATAGTTCATGTGTTGAGTATTGTGCTGAGTGTTGCTCCTTATCATGTGCTAAATGATAGTATATCAAATCTTGAGTTTGTACTTTTTATGAACCAGCTCCTTGACCAACATTCCTTAGAGGCTCTACCTCAAATGTATGATCCTCCTATGGTTTCACCTCAAACTCAACTCCTTGCAACACCTGCACTGAACCCGTACCTACACCAGAACCAATGAAAGTTTTGTTGTATTTCCCACTTTCATTGAAACCCATATTCCTGTAAAGCACTACCTTTGAAGTAACGTCATCTAACCTCCAAAGCTTATTACCTACTATACCTTTATGGTATCCCAAGAATATGCACTTGACCTTAACTAGTTCAAGCATCCCTTGCTTAATACTAGCAAGCCAACCAAAAAACCCTAACATATCTACAGGTGTCTAAAATCCAATCGCTAATGATGGTGACCTATTCACTAGATGTGTAGACATGGTTGTATCCTCTACCCAAAAAACCTTAGACAGACCAAACTGAATCAGAAAACAATTTACCTTAGCCAAGAGTGTAACGTTTGTCTCATCAACAAACCCATTCTGCTACTGTATCCCTGCAACACCTAAATGTTTGGTGACCCAACTCTTCATACATTGTTGTATAGACCTCTAATTACAAGAATCAAGAACATTACCCGTCTTGATCTTCCACCGATTATGATATTCCTTTTCCTGCTCCTTTACCAAACAGTCCGTGTTTGTCTTCTCTTCAGGTTGCTTGTCATCCAACCATCTTTGAGCCACTACAGTATCATCGTTACTAACCTGAAAAACCTCAGCTTCACGGTCCCCTTGAGATCCCTGCAGTTCCACCTCAAACTAAACACGTTTTTCATCATGTACTTCATGGACTCCTGTTTCAACACTAGGACCAAGTTGTTTGAACCCAACTTGTTTTGAAGATCCATGCTTTTGTACAATATTCCCATCGAGCTTTTCAATGTTTAACCTAGTATTCATACTAGCAATTCTTTTAACCCTTTGCTAACCGTTTAATTTTTTATAAATTTACCTACACAAAACACAATCAAGCAAAGTAACCCATTTGTAAAAACCCTTGCTTTATCGATATAACCCTAAGAATAAACCTTCTTAGAAATCGATCAAACCAAGAAACCCTTCAAAAAATAAAACCATTTCTTACTCAAATATCCGATACGAAGACCAAGGCCATAAAACAGTCCAACAAATCCCCCCGTACATTAACCCTTGAATCAAGAAAGTAACCTACGCTTTTTGAAGTAACCCTTGGACGTACTTTTATTTTTTCAAAACAATTTCTTGTAACCTAAGAAACTGTGCAACCCACGACAAGTCTTGAAATATTCACCGACCCATTGTTTATTCTGATAACCTAGTGAATAAACCTTCACAACACCGAATCAAACAAAATACCTTGTGCAATAAACTCCCTTAAGTCATCTACACCTTGTCAGCGAACCCGACAATCAAAGAACTCAAGAACCTAAAACTTCGATAGCCCTAAAAACCCTTGCTTTATCGATATAACCCTAAGAATAAACCTTCTTAGAAATCGATCAAACCAAGAAACCCTTCAAAAAATAAAACCATTTCTTACTCAAATATCGATCGAACCGTGGGCATAAATCAGTCCAACAAATCGATAACCCTTGAATAAAGGTAGGATTTGATCACCCCCAACCTGGTTACTAGTGCGGAATTAATCTAATCTTGAAGACGAACACACCCTAGCAGATTATGTATGACATAAAAGAAAGAAAAGATGCACAGGAATATAACCCTGAATATTAAACATGTATTGAGTAAAGAAAGAATAAAGTACAAAACCCTCCCCCCTAATGAAGTACAAAACCCTTCCCCCTCACCTCCTTTTATAGAGATGAGGGGGAGAACAAATAGGTTAGAAAGAATGAAGTATAAAACCCCTCCCTCATCACCTCCTTTTATAGAGATGAGGGGGAGGATGGTCTTAGGCCGTAGAGAACCCAACAACGCTAATATGGCTATAATTAGAGCTAAATTTACACTAAACCCCCTAACCTATTGACTAAAGTGAATATTATATCTAACAATTTCCACCTTAGTATCACTATTAGTCAATGCCGATACGCAGCAACTTCGACCCCCCCCCCCCCCCCCCCACGCGCGCGCCCCCCCCCCCCCCCGCCCCCCCCCCCCCCCCCCCCCCCGCCCCCCCCCCCCCCCCCCCCCCCCCCTCCCCCCACCCCCCCCCCCCCCCCCCCCCCCCCCCCCCCCCCCCCCCCCCCCCCCCCCCCCCCCCCCCCCCCCCCCCCCCCCCCCACCCCCCGCCCCCCCCCCCCCCCCCCCCCCCCCCCCCCCTCCCCCCCCCCCCCCCCCCCCCCCCCCCCCCGCCCCCCCCCCCCCCCATTCTCAACACTAGTTTATTCTGATAACCTTGTGATATAAACCTCACAACGCCGAATCAAATAAAGTACCTTGTGTGTAAGTCCAAAAATAATTTTTATTATTATTATCATTTGAAAACTAACCTCCCTTAAGTCTTCTACACCTTGTCACGAACCCGGACAATCAAAGAACTCAAGAAACCCTTTACTATCGATACCCAACTGCTGCAACCTTGTCGTTCACGAACCTGAACGTCAAGAATTTTGTTGTTGCGAACCTTGTAGCCCAAACAAAAGATACCCTCCTTCTCCTACCAGAAAACCGAACAACAAAGACCTCTTCTTGATCGATCCCAGTTAACCAAAGAACCCGCGAACCTACAAACCTGAGTGTTGATAAAATATAATACCTAAAAACATTAATAATATTTTTTCACATCTTTACATTTTGATAATCACAAAATATAAAAACATTCAACGTACAACAAGTATAAATATTAGAAAATATTCAATCAAACTTATATCATCTCCAAGGTATGAATAAAACAAATGCTTGATGCATTTTATGATCAAAAAAAAGAACTTTATAAAATGTTGTAAACTATTTATAACCATCAAAAAACATTTTTTTCATTTAAAAGAAGGTTTTTTGCATTTAAATAAAATAGCCCGACTTTTTCCAATATACCCAATAGTATGTGTACTAAATTTATTATCCATATGGTACATGAACTTTACCACTTCGTCAATATGGTACATTTATTACCGCTTCTTGTAGAAACAGCTGTTACATTTTAAGGAAATTTTTTTTATTAACTTTTTAAATATAATTTTCATTATATCGAAAAAAGTAATTTTTATTACAAAATTAAAAAAAAAATCGCACTTTTTTAGAACTTAATTTTGTAAACAAATTTACATTTTTTTGTACTTTTTAAATTTAAAAAATATTTTTTTTACATTATTATTCGTAAAAATTTAATTTTTTTTACAACTTTTTTTAAACAAAATTGTACTTTTTAAAATCTTAATTTAATTTTTTTTTTTAAATAATCGTATTTTTTTTCTTACGGAATTATTTTTAAAGTTAAGAAAATTTTAAAAAATTAAATTTTTTTTACCGTTTTCTTCGAAAAATAAAAACATTTTTTTTAAATTTTAAAAGTTAAAACAATTTTTTAAAGTTAAGAAAAATCTAAAATATAAAAAAAAACTAAACGTTTTCCTTTGAAAAAAATAAAAAAATTCAATTTTTTTTAACGATTTTATACAATTTTATGTTTTAAAAAGTACGAAATATTTTTTAAAAGTTTTGCAAAAAAATTCTAAATTTAGTACACGTACCATATGGGTACATTTGAGAAGATGATGAATATTGTTAGGATGCCACGTAAGCGTTTAGCCTGTTAAACATGTGGAAAATTCAGTTTACGTACCATATTGACACGAAATGCAAAGTTCGTGTATGATATGGGCAATAAATTTAGTACACGTACCATATGGGTACATTTGAGAAAGTACGTGGCTATTTAAAGCCAAAAATCCTTAAAAGAAATGTTTTATTCAAAATAAACATTTTGAATTTCAAATTTTCGGACCTAAAACGGCTAAAAATGGTCCAGTAAACACCTCCCCTGAATAGGACAAAAAAGAATCATCTGAATAAGGGACGGCCCCTTAATTACATGGGCAGCCCCCTTAATTTTAAGGAGGCCGGCACCCTATTTAAGGGGCCGGCCATAGACCTCGCTCCTCCTTTTTGTCCTATAAATACTGGACTTTTCCCCAACATTTTTCTCACCTTTTGCACTCATTCTTTCTGCTTAAAACAACCCACATATCCTCTCTAAAATCATTTGATCATTTAATCATTTAGCTTTGTTTCCAAGTGATCCAAGCTCAATTCTTCAAGTGCAAGAGAAGAATACTTCCATCATCTAGTGAAGAAGTATTACACCCCAAAATCTATATTGCAATCTTGTTGCATCTATATCATACCTTGTAAATCTTGTAAAGTTGTGTAGTTATTAGGATTTGGTGATTGTTGTACATAT
>BQNB010134453.1:0-18311 GCA_026074375.1 Tanacetum coccineum | reverse complement strand
ATGAGTAATTATAACCGTACTTAACTAGATAAAAGAGAATATCAGATATGGACACCTTACATTTTAAAATTTCTAGTCAAATAACCTAACATATTAAATATATAAAATATACTAGATAAAATTTCATTTGTATAAGTTTTGAAGCTAAACCCATGTTTCACCCCATAATACTCAGTCCATAATACTAATCTCTAAACCTCGAGTTAGTCGAACAGTTAGTTGCTATCAATGTTATCACGTACATGTCCTTATATACCACAAATAAATTACTCTTTCAAAAAAAAACACACCAAAAGCATTAAACAAACTCTAAACCTAAAGTACATTGCATGAGATAAAGTGAGGGTGTGTGAGCGTGAGTGTAGAATTACTGGCTTTCATTATTGAAGCTCAATGGTTGTGTTCATATCAGGGTGCAGTTTGCTTGTTTTGTTTTGAGTTCGGTTCGGGCTATGGTTTGTGATTCGTTTTGGGTTCCGTTCGGGTCTGTGTGGGATTAAGGTTCTGGTTCGCGATTGGTATTTTAGTTGTTCGTGTGTGTCTTGGTTCTGGGTTTGATCGTGACTCGTCGAAATCTTGGTATTTGTATTCGTTCTTTCATACATTTGTGTTCGCGCTTTCGGTTTTGTTTTTCTTCACGTAAAGCCCTGAGGTAACCCATATGTTAATACATAATCAGTCACTAATATCATGTTAAATAGATAGTATGTGTATATGCTAATATGAGATATATAAATTTATACTTTAAAATATATTTCATTTCATCTTATAATGAAATCAATAAGGATTCTTGCGATATGAGAAAACTGGGACAACATAAAAATGCAGGAAACATACACATATTCATAAGATTTGAAACATGAGTTTTTAGTAGTTAATTTGGAGTTAAGGAGTGACAACGATAAAATTCAGGAACATACGTATTCATAAAGATTTTAAACATGCGTTTTAGTAGTTAATTTGGAGTTAAGAAGTCTGGATATGGCACAGTATGAACTAAAGACCTTATGTATATATATATGTCTGATATGGGAAGAAACACTTAGCATGTTTGATAACAGAATATAATAGTTGGTATGTAGAATATTAGAATGAAACTCTCTGGTGTTTTCAAATTTATGATTATTGCCAAATATTTATTTGCTAAAATGTTGGAACCTGCTTGGTTTTAAAATTCATTCACTACTATCTGTTCCTTATTAAGATTTTAATAAAAGAATGTTTTGGTGAATGCCACTATTAACTACTACGGTTCGCATGTACCGAATGCTTTTGAAAATCACCAGGCCTTTAACAAGTTATAAGTATCATTTACTAAATAAAACCTTAAATATTGTTTACATTCAAGAGCCTCCTAACTGATATTAATGGACCTATTATTTTTGTATGTAAATGAATACACTGTAGGTAATATTAATGTAGTAGTCTATATAAATACATAAACAAGTAACGAGTAGAGTATACTTATGAAAAATTGCTACGTATAAGGTTTATTAATGATTCACAATATTTGGATAGACTAATGCTACTAAATCAAATAAATTACATATCATAATCCTAAATAATGAGATATGTTAGTTGTCATTAGAAGCTAAAGATTTAAATGGTCCCTAATTCTTGTAGATAATCTAAAGCGGGAGTGAATTGTGTTTCGAGTACGCGTTGATTTTGCTTATTTAAGGTACATATATTCTATCATTTCTCTTAAGGATGCTTATGACATTTGATCCGTATCTATTTGCACCTATGAAATCCCTATTTATGTTTCCCATATTCGCTTGCTATCCTATTTGATAACTTCGTTGAACCCTTTTGAATTCGTTTGATATATGCTCCATTTGATATTGCCATGATATGAGTTTATTCGTATGTTTGATCATGACCTTCTTTTGACATTTTATGTTGCTTCGAGATGTTATATGAGCTCTTTGATTGTTCCGATGCCCAGAGCTATTAACTAGCCATGGAGGTATCATGGTCGCGTCATTGTGGCACCAATGACGTGACACTATCTGTGGCGGCGTGAACACTCTACGACGTCCCTATTTTTGTGTGTGCTCTTTATGCACTTGTCCATATATGATTTGATTTGATTTGTAGGGGGCGTATTGATGTATCCTAGGCTAATATGTGTAGGATTTGGATATGATTTGGTGCATGGCTTAGTGTGGTGCCAACACCTCATTGCACATTTGTAGGGTACATATGGAGCTGCATCTCACATGTAAAATTTGATATGATATGCTTTTGATTGTAGGGTCTAAGCATGTGGCATGCTTTAGATATTTGTTTGAGCTCGGTGGGTATTTCTATATGTTTTGTTGACTATCTGTTTTGTTCACTTCGTATGATATATGAAATCTCTGCTACCAGCTTATGGTGGTTCCATTTCGTTTACCTTGCATATTTGATCTATTCGTTTGTTTATATATCTGTTCATATCTGTTCACTGAGCTTTTTAGCTCAGCCGCATTTCTTTTCTCTGTGGCAGATAATAAGAGGGAAGTTGGGTTATGAGTGAAGAGTGCTTAGGAGCTCTTAGTGGACTGAATGGATGATAGTTTTCTCCATTTCATTTAAATTACTCAAACTTTGGATTTTGGATTTTGCCTTCCGCTTAAACTCTGTGTTGGGTTTATTTTTGTTTGAAGGTCATTATGTTCTTGACCTATTAATTCCTTTGTTTTGTTGAGGAACTTTGTTGATCCATTTTTATAAATAAAGTCTTCCGCTTGCGTTTGTTTTGATGCCATAAGTGTGACATTTGACCCGTACGGGTGGGGTGTTACCAGATTGTATACCATAATCCTTCCCTCTCCATGCTTGATGGTAAGATATATTTATTTTATATTCTGACAAAATATCTTGTTGTATATCTTTCCCTTTTAAAACACGCTTAGGGTCTTGTAACTTTGGGGTGAGAAAGCAATTACCTTTTTGTTGGCGTTTCGATGGTTAGGATATGTTTGAGTTTTTGGACATGTGTAAACATCATTCAGAGATGTAATGCTAAACTTATCTGTATCCCCCTAACGTGTAGCATGAATCTTCCAGTCACATTCATTAAAATGAAAGCATTTCAATGAATACCTTTTTGGGGCTGACCTCTCTGATAAAAATTGGTAACCTTTGTCTAAAGCTTTCAATCTAATTGCCAACTCTAAAGCTTCCTTATTGTCAAAAATATTACCAACCTTAATGTCTATTTCTTTTTTATATTATTTTGAAATCATAGGTTTGGACTTGTAAAGTGGTGTTTCTGGAATGTCAGGCTTAAATTACATAAACTTCTCCCATTTATGATAATTGGGTTGAAGGTTTTCATCTACAACATCATTAAAATCATTTTGTGTATCTTTGTATTCGTTGTAATCTCTGAATGCAAAAGAGGATTCGGGTTTTTCAAAATGGGACTCATTTTTATGACTTGATTCATTATTTTTAAAATCACTAGGTCCAAAATTCAAAGACAGGCCATTGTTGAAAAAAGACGTACTTGTATTATTATTATTATTAAAAATTGAGGGACTTACGTCTTTGTTAGATGGTCTGATGTTTTCGTAAGTTGTTGGTTCAAAAAAAGTTATAAAACGTGTTTTTTTGAGTGTTTTCCACAAAACTTGTAGTATCGCATATTGTTTTATGTTGAGAAACATACATATGTGCTAATTCATCTTTGGAATTACAAGCACATTCAACAAAAAATCGTACCTCATTTTTGTTTGTGATGTCAAAAGTTTCGTCAAATGACGACAACTTAGCAGATAACTTTAATGGATAATTTGATTCCAAATTGAATTTCTTTATCATCATATCGTGTAACCTTGTGTACATCAAATCATCATGCATAATGGAACCTCGATTCGTTCCATTATAATGGAATGATACATTTAAATTTTCTAATATTTGACTCCATTGTTTTTGGGGAATTTAAAGTTAATAATGTTTTTCTTTCGAGTAACTTTCATGATATATATAGTAAATGAAATGTCGTACTATAAACTAAATGAAATGTCATAAATCTCTACAAATACTAAGTGATGAAACCAATGTCATGGACTTGTCAACTCAATGTTTTTAAAAAGCATAACAATTGTCAAATCATGTCATAAATCGCCACAAATACTAAGTGATGACTAGCTTTGATTGACTTGTCAACTCAATATTTGTATAATAAATGTCTGTGTCGTATAAAATGTTTGTGTTGAATAAAATGTGTGTGTTTCATAAAAAACTTGTACTCTTTACAATAAGAAAATTAAACACAATACATAACTCATTCATTAAAATAAAATTACAAATTACATTAATAAGTAAACTAAACACAATACATAACAAATTACACACAATACTGAATTGTAAGGGAATACATAAAGTAGTAAATTAAAACATTAGATAAGTAAACTAGTGCGGTTTTAACATTAATATATTATTTCATTACTTTGTTCAGTATGCAGAATTAATGACTCTTTGTATGGGCCAATGAAAAATGAATCACGGTTTGCTTCGACATTGATGTTTTGAAAGTACTGAATGGTTGGATGAAACAATTGTAGTGAGCGATATCATTGCTGGACAATCGTAGCTTCCACTATTGGTTCCTTATCCTTACTGAATCCAAGTAATTTGAGATAATGACCTACTGGGTGTAGAATGGTGAATAACAGTCTACACGATGAAACAAAACCACCTTCAACTTTTAACACCCATGCATAAATAATACGACAATCCTCGAAATCAAAGCTTCCAGAAATAATAAGAGAGTCTCCTAGCAGGGAAATATAGTACAGAGGTGAAAACTCCCCAACTCCTATCTGTTTAGGCATGTCTTGTACATGAAATTGGTGAGTAAACAAATCAAATGAAACAATCATGTAAATTTTGTAAGAAATACCATCATCGTTATAAAACCTTTCTGAGCCAATCCAGAATATTTTACTATCTATAACTGCTTGACCTGACCGTTTTATTCTTATTGATTCACGTGGCACACAATCATAATCAAGATTATAGCAAGTTCTCGAGCTTAATGTAGACACCGACACATAACATGAACCGTCAATGTATAACGGGTAATTTATCTTCAAAAGGGTTGGCTCTAGAGTGACAGGACGAATACCAAAACCAAATATCATTTTTGGTGAATCAGGTTGAAATGTGTAATTGGGGACTGATATTCCAACCGATTTTTTTATTGATGGGTTCTAAAGGAGAAGGTTTGAATTTTTGTCATAAGCAAAACATCATACACCTTCAGATGAAGCAACATGTGTAAGAGAGAAAACATTTAAATTAGAATCAAAATGCATGAAGGCTAAATTTTCATCTACAGAACAGATATAACCTTGAATATCATGCTTATAGCTTAAATTAAAACAACAACTATTTCTCTCACGACAACCGTAATTACGAATGAAGTCGAAATTGTCAATGGAAAACTTCCATTGCTTTGAAACAGTACGAAATTGAAGTAAAGACTTCACAGGAAGTCTATTCATGATAGCCATTTGAATGTCAAACGGTATGTTATCCAACATATTTTTTTATTTAGATGATAGATACGGTTGTTTGCTGCTTTTGTGAGTATAAATAGAGGTAATGTTATAGTGTAGAAACATTGATTTGATAACTTACTATTGTAAGTTCATCAGGACATGATTTGACAATTCTATGACATCTATTTTATCACTTATTATGTTAAGAGATTTATGACATGATTATGACAATTCAAATAATATGTAGGAACATTGAGTTGACAAGTTCATTACAAATTTCAATAACAAATTTAAACACAATACATAAGTCATTCATTAAAATAAAATTACAGATTACAATAAGAAGACTAAACACAATACGAAATTATAATAAAATAGATAAATAAATAAAAAAAAACCTAAAGTTTTTGTAACCACTGATTTTTATCCCTAATTTGTTTTTCAATTTTTATCGCCTTCCTAAACAAAGCATTCTGCATTTGGTGGTCTAATTCAGATTCAATTTTCAGAAAATTTTCAATCTTAGCACGTTGCTCCAGTGGAATGTCTCTGCATTCCTCGTATGCTTTTCGCAATTCATCTTTAGCTGTGATCGCGTTATTAAATTGATGGCCTAAGTTCATAATTGATAATTGACGACCTTGATGCTCCTGAATTTGTTTCTCAACCATAGATTTGATTTCATCATAAGTATGTGGAATCGAACACGCCATTTATATTTTTGTTATATGATATGTAAAAGGAAAGTTTATGTTTAAAAATGTTAGAAATGAAAGGGTATTTATAGGTTTATAAAAAGCAATTGAATGGTCAGAATCATATCATAAATTGCTACAAATACCAAGTAATGAAAACAATGTCATGGACTTGTCAAATCATTGCTTTTATATACTCATTGAATTGTCTAATCTATCATTGAATTGTTTAAGAATAAAAAGGTCAGGTCAAGCAGTTATGGATGGAAACTCTTTGTTACAATAAAAGTGAAACGCCCCTTTTTAGACTTGAAATTTGACCCGGAATCAAAAACTTTGCGGAAACATGGACCAGGAATGACCTTGTGTCATTCCTTAACATACTTTTTAAAATAAATTCCATTTAGACCCTTGAAAGTTTCATTATCATAAAATAGACTCCATAAGCTTTCCAACGATATAAAGAACTCATTCTAACTCTTTACGATTTGGTTTTTATGACCAAAACAAGATTGACGAAAGCCTTATCTAATAAGAGGTTACGGCGTAAACTACCCTAGAGGTTACGGCGTAAACTCTTTCCACCCAATACTTTATGGCGTAAACAAAAGATTACACCACTACAAAGAGTTCCCTTTTTCCCAACTCGATTGTCTTGATCCGAAACCTCATAAAACCTTCCAGAAATCATTGACACAACACATTACATCATTTTCATCAACATTTATAGTCTAAATGACCCGAAACATATAAACTCACGGAGTTTACCAAACACTCCATTTTGACCCATTTACATACACTTAAAACCATTAACTCTTATCTATTTCATATTCACATTACAAGACACTTGACACTTACAAACCATTTTTACGTTACTTAGGGTTTCAACATTGATTCGAGCTCGGTATCTAGTACTAAGCTCTATATACTATCAATATACTTCTATTCTTCGCTTCCAAATATTATCCATTACCAATTGATTTACCTTCTTCGCAAGAACCTACAAAACATTAAACATTTAAATTGTAAGCACGAGGCTTAGTAAGTAAACGACAATAACATGACATTATACACCATTCATCACATAAGCATCATTCTTATCCTTCATTAGTTCATAAAACTACATTCATCAATTTCTCACATCACATATATACACATTCAACATACCATACAATTCATTACATACCTTAATTGAGTCAAATTAGGCTTAACAACTTCTTTTGCTAGTTTTGCCAAACTAGCCTTACATCTACTGTAAGTCCAAGCTTTCTAACCAAAGGCATTCCTAACTTCCCTTACATTAACCATATAACACACATATGTAATCAATATAATTTCACATTATAACCGGTTTACTTACCTTGAGTCCAAGCTAATAAACATAAGCATATCACTGTCATCTTTAATCCTTGGTTTCTACTCAATTATCAATACAAATACCTATCAACATATAAATATAATATCATTAACAAGCGTCTACACAACCCATTAACATACCCTTCATTACCTCTTAACATCATATGATCACATCTTGATCATATGATGAAAATCCCTAATTTTACTAGTTTGACCTTATATAGCTTAACCCATTATCTTTATTACTTTAATTCTTGGTTAAGAGCCTTAATTATACAAAACCCCCAATTTGGGTATATGAACCCTAACCCTCAATTCACTAATTAATCAATAATAGAGGTTACTTACATTGTAGGATCATTGCTAGTGACTTATCTTTTGCCATATAACATAAATCCTTTCATGAATTGATCATCAAGACTCCATGGATTTTTCCCTCCTTTTTTCTTTTCTTCTAATTCGACACAGACACACACTCTTGGAACCAAATAGATAATGTAGGAATTATCTAGATACTTGTTGGGTACAAGTTTGCCTATATAGCAAGAATAGTCCCTTAAGTATTATTTCCCTTAATTTGGCCACATTAACTAATATAGCACATTATCACTTGGCAACTTTAGCCCTTTAAGTCATATTTTTTTATAATTGTGACACATTAACTTTCTAAACCCATTTACATATTATTTATACTTATTGTTTGACTACCGGGTTTGACTAGCCAATCATGTAACGTCTTCAAACCTAATAAAGTCATAATCAAACTCATTATATAGCATTATCATAATAAAATACTTAAAAACCGATTTTGGGGTGTTACAATTCTATCCCCCTTACTTAGATTTCGTCCTCGAAATCTCTTCGTCTTATATTGACCATAACTTGGTCACATTTTACTCCTCATTTCATTTTTGCATTTTCATGCATATACTTAACTATTTGCATCAACCTATATGGTTTTGCAACTCTAGGTACACTATAATACCTCTATTTATCCTTAACCCCTTCTACTTCACATTCATTTCTATCACATTTACGCTCTTCTTATTGACCAACATCATCTAGGTGACATTTATCCTTTCCGATTATTTCATTTTAGTAACTTTTTATCTATTTCAATTCGTTCCCATTCATTTCTTTTCTAAAATTTCATTAAGAACTACTTTTCACTTTAGAAATTGTATTATCTTGACTTATCATACGCCAACATTAGCTTTACACTTTCTTATTTACCATAGTCATTTTGACATTCCTTTCGTCGTTTCTATTATCACACTTACTTTCGTTACTTCCTTTTTAGTAAATTTTTCATCAAGGACTATACGTCGCTTGGAAATTCAATACCTTTGACTTCATACATTCAAACTTGAGCCAAAATTTCCACATTTATTTAAGAGTGCTAATATAACTTAGCGACCATCGTAGTCATCACTTACATTAAAACAATGCCATAATGCATATTATAACTTCAATTCAACTTTCATCCTTAGTCCTATACTCTTAACGTCTTAAACCTAGCCTTCTCCCTAAAATCTCTTCTAAAGGTTGTACTCAACTTCTGTCACACCCCGACAATGGTGGAAACTCAGGAGCGCAACATAATGATCAATCATAACACAAGATACAATATAGAGAAAACTACAATGCATAAACTTCAAGTGTTACGAAGACCATCAACCTCGAACGACCTCGAGTGATGTCCCAAATCACAATTAAATCCATAACCTCTTACAATTCCAATAGCCCTCACAGGGGTCCAAATCCAAACTTAAACCAAAATCTTCCTAATACTAAAACCAAATAAAATAAACAAGCAAGACTTCACATGGAAAATCCACACGGGATACTTCTAAGTCTTCTATCATATATCACCAACTTATTCCTCTTTTACTTCACCTGAAAATGATACTAGAAAACGTCAACAATAATGTTGGTGAGCTCGTAGGTTTAACCTTAAACCCAAAAGCTATGCCAATAATTCAAAACAGTAGACAATAGTGCAATACGACAGTGAATATATGCAAACAACCCATGACTTAGCATCCTCGCTAATCATGTAACACGACCTAGCAGTCCCGCTAGTCGATCACCGTATATTACTTACGTACCTAAAGGGCCTACCAGCTGAAGCACTAGATTAGGGCAGGACCTCACACATACTAGGGTAGGCGTACCCAGCCGCTCCAATAACCACATAAATACTAGGATAGGCGTACCCCTTTGATCAAAACAATCATAAAACACATAATATTCACATAGCAGTCATAAGCACATATCTTGTCCCAAAAACAAAACCACATTTCGCAAAGTTCAAAACACATTTGAGTATCATTTTCCCCGAACAGAAAAATAGTAAAAAAATGGGGCTACGAGAACTCACCTCAAGCAAGTCTTTAGCAACCAAATCTCAATCACACAAGCAAATGCAACGACATCCGCACACGACCTAGTCTAGTTAATGTCCCATTTTAATCATTCATTTCCAAAACAGTCTTCATGTTTGATGCATAGAGGCTAGATGCGTTGTACAATTACCTATAACAATCTAGTAGTGTGATGGTTGACGACATATCCCAACAATCATATCAATCCCATCGCTCAATAATACATACTTATACCATTTAAAGAAAATAGATAAGTGATATAAGTAAATATTTATAATAAATATTTATAAATATATCTCGATAAGTCCATTCGGTAACCTTAGTTACTGTAAAAATAATCATAATATGGTTGAAAATAAAACGTTTACACATAATAAACATATTAGAGAAGTTTCGAGAAAAATTATATTTTTCATCATTTAGTGAATTTATTAAATAAATAAAATAATTAAATAATATTTTATTATTTAAAATCAAAATTTATGTTTTTAGGTAAAATTTCTAAGTATAAACTTTTTATGAAATTTCGACATGACCCGTACGTTCATACAACGTTTTCCAAGGTTTTTAACCTTTATTTCAAACACTTTTCAAACTTTCGACACTTTTCTGACAAAATTCCAAAATCTCGATCTTTGACGTTTACTAAAACGTTTTCCCCCAAATATCATTCAATACTACTTCGTAAATACATTTCACTTTCAAAAAGCCCGTCAAAACTCTTATAACGTCTAAATATCGCTTATTGGGCTTTAATGCCCAATAAGGATCAATTAAGATATTTACAAGTCCAAAATACGATCCAAGGCCAAAACCAAGGCCCTTTTATATACTGTTGGGATTAAAAGCCTTCTTAATGCTGCTAGTATTACTGCTGCTCATATCAGAGTTAATGATGCTCAGTTGTGTTAGTACTGCTCAAGAACTTCAGAGAAAAATGCTAAGTGTTTACTACCGATAGTACACAGTTAGTACTGCTAGTGTAAAGTTACTACTACTAGTGCATATTAGTGCTGCTAAAAGACTTAGAATAAAAACTGCTAAGTAGTTACTACTGCTAGTACAAAAGTTACTACTGTTAGTACAAAGTTAATGCTGCTGAAGGAGTTAATGCTGTTAGTGAGAAAGTTAGTAATGCTGAGTTAGTTACTACTGCTTATGTAATTTATATGAGTTATTTGTGTAAAAGATATGTATAACTTATTTGTTTAAAAGATTTGATATTCTTAGGAAAGTATTGTAAGCCTTTTAGAACTCCTTGGTGTATAAAAAGGAGGTTCTAGGGTATAGAGTTTGATACTAGTCATTCATAGAACTATCATAGCTTCAAGGTCTTTGTAACCCTAATACTTTGAGAGTATTCGTATTATTAATAATATTGGAGCTTTTGTCTATTGAATTATATGTTCATATAATTACTGTTTCATTGATAGTTCTTCTTAATATTAAAGATTAGATTCAACATAATATTTAATACATTCAAACAAAGTTTCTACTATAGTTGTGTTAGATTTATCTAATATAACTAATCCTTATACAAGCTTAAGGAATTCAATCTATTGAAGTTGGACCAACAAGTGGTATCAGAGCTTGTTGCTTTGAGAAACTTTGCTAGAAGATATAGATCAGGATTTTGCACACATGGTGGCTGCATCTAAAGTTCCCATGCTCAAACCGGGTGAGTTTGAGTTATGGAGGATGAGGATTGAACAATACATCTAGATGATAGACTATGCACTATGAGAAGTCATAAAGAATGGTGCAACCTTGCCAAAAATAGCAGTTGTGAAAGGTGTTGAAAAAGTGATGCATATTACATCTGTTGAAGATAAGGCTCAGAGAAGATTAGAAGTGAAGGCTAGAAGTACTTTAATGATGGGCATTCCTAATGAACATCAGTTAAAGTTTAACTTTATAAAGGATGCTAAGCTGTTGCTGGAAGGTGTAGAAAAGAGATTTGGTAGGAATGCAGCTACTAAAAAGACTCAAAGAAATCTCTTAAAGCAGCAATATGAAAACTTCACTGCTCCAAGCTCAAGGATGCTTGATCAAACCTTTGATAGGCTTTAAAAGCTTGTGAGTCAGTTGGAGCTTTTGGATGAAAAGATTTCACAAGAAGATGTTAATCAAAAGTTGTTAAGAAGTTTGTCATCTAAGTGGAACACACATGCTGTTATGTGGAGGAATAAAGCTGATTTGGATACAATGAGCATGGATGATCTCTACAACAACCTCAAGGTGTATGAACCAGAAGTTAAAGGGATGTCTAGCTCAAGTTTAAGCACACAGAACATGGCTTTTGTGTCCTTTTCAAATAACAACACTAGCAGCACTAATGGAGCAGTTAATACTGCTCAAGCAGTTAATACTGCTCAAGCAGTTAATACTGCTCATAGAGTTTCTACTGCTAGCACTCAAGTTAATGCTGCTAACTCTACAAATATTGATAACTTGAGTGATGCTGTTATTTGTTCATTCTTTGCTAGTCAACCAAATAGTCCTCAACTTGCACATGAGGACTTGCAACAAATCCATCCTGATGACATAGAAGAGATGGATTTGAGATGGCAAATGGCCATGTTGACTATGAGGGATAGAAGGTTTTTAAAGATTACATGAAGGAAGCTTACTGTTAATGGCAATGAGACTATTGGTTTTGATAAGTCCAAAGTGTAGTGCTACAATTGCCACAAGAGGGGACATTTTGCTAAGGAGTGCAGAGCTCCAAGAAATCAAGACAACAAGAACAAGGAAAGCTCAATAAGGAGTGTGCCTATGGAAACATCTACTTCCATAGGTTTGGTGTCATGTGATGGCCTTGGTGGATATAACTAGAGTGATCAGGCATAGGAAGGGCCTAATTATGCACTCATGGCGTACTCATCTTCAAGTTCTGACTCAGAGATATCCAATAATTCAAATTGTTCAAAATCTTGATGGAAACTGTTAAATTACTTAAATCTCAAAATGATCAACTATTAAGAGATTTAGAGAAATCTAGTTTAATGGTTGTAGGTTATAAAAAAGGTTTCGAATATGTGGAAGAAAAACTTGAATTTTATAAAAAGAATGAGTCTGTTTATGTAGAAAACATTAATGGCTTAAAATGGGATATTCAAGTAGGAGAAATAACTATTAGAGAGCTTAGGAAGAAGCTTGAAAAAATTCAAAAAGAAAAAGATAGCATTCAATTTAATGTAGATAAATTTGAAAATGCATGTAAAAGTTTAAACAAGCTCATAGAGTGTTAGATTGTTGATAATTACAAGAAAGGTTTAGGCTATGAAAAATATAATGCAGTTCCACCTCCATACACAGGAAATTTCATGCCTCCAACACCTGATTTGTCTTTTTCAATTTATTTCACAATTTATTTTAATGGACAAAACGAGATCGAATAACTTAAACCAATAATCGACAAGCTTCACGGTAGCTCTTTAAAAGAAAAACGCACAAAGGAGCGGAGGAGTAGGAAAGCGCGAAGCTATTAAAAACCTTTCTCCTTTAGGGTCGTAGTTCCTCGGAACAACCCTCCTTATACCCCTCTTAGAGTTTGTTAAACTTTTAAAGGTGAGCCGTACGTCGCAAGTGACACAAAGGCAAGTTTTGAATCTTTTGTTTGGGAACTTATTATGATAATGCTCAAGATGCAAGCATTATATTGATGATGGATTTTATTTCTTGATTAAGGACAATGTTTTTATGTTTTTTATTTTTCTTGAATTTTTATCTTATACTAATACTAATAAAAGAAAATAAAAAATATTTTTGTATTTTTGTATTTTTATAAATAAAAGAAAATATTCACAAACGGGAATGATAACTTCACGAGGGAAGGGTCTTCAAAAACTAATCTTCAAACGAAACGAAAATCGCACACACCTCCCCGACAGCGGCACCAAAAATGATAACCAAAGATTTCTTACTATATATAAATATATAATAATAATCAATAATTATAATTCAATTATAGTACGATAAGTATTCTGAAAGACTCAAAGAAATTCCTTTTGACAAAAGGAAAATCAAAAATCCCCCGGGTCGTTTCCCAACGAGGTGTGAATTGAAAATCGAGAACGTTTGTGATCGCGCGTTTTGAATGGATTAAGATTTTTAGGTTGGGATTTCTAATTCTACGATTAAAATGCTAAAAAGATTAAAGAAAACCTAAAAACGAAAGCTAAAAATGATTTAAACCTAAAAACGAGAACGGGACTCAAATCTTGTTCTTTAAAAAACTAAATTTTGCAAAATTAACCCTACGAAAGCAAATTTAATTTTCCTAAGTGCTAAATGATAAAAGAAAATTTTGAAAAAAAGAATTATATTTTTTTGACTTTTTAATAATTTTTATGAATTAAAAACTGTTTTAATAAGAATCCAAACTAAACCTTTTATATATATAATATATAATAAAAAATATATAATAAGTATAATCTAAAAATAATCAATGAAACCGAGAAGTAGTATAGAATATTCCCGGGTCGTTTATCCCCAACGAGGCTGTGCTTGAGAATCGATACAGTCGGAAAATTAGAGTTTGAATGAGATTAATGATTTGGGAGTTTAGAAAGCTAAATTAATCAATAATAAGCAAAAACGATTGAGAAAAACCTAAAAATTATGAAATTAAACTGATAAAACGAGAGCAGGGAATCCCGAACAATAAGGGGTCGTCAAAAACCTAAAATCTTAAAAATTAACCCTACAAAGAAATTTTTACTTCTAATCTACTCTAGGTGACTAATAATGAAGAATGAAAAAAACTAGACCGAAAACGGAGTCAAAACGAGCTTTAAAATGAAAAAACAAAAACGGGGCTAAATCCCGTTCTTTAAAAAGTGAGATTTTGCAAAAACGATCCTACGAAAGATTTTCTATTTTTCCTAAGTGAAAACTGATAAAAGAAAATTTTCTAAAAAAGAAAAATATTTTTTTGATTTTTATTTAATTTATAATAATTAAAAAACAGTTTAACCGAAAATAAAAGATTAAAAATAGAAAACAATTTTAGAAAATTCTCAAAAAATTACAGAAAATAGCTTAAGTTATGCTCTATCTAAGAAAAATATAAGCTGGAAAGGTGGGCTTATAAATAAGCCCAGAATAAGCTAAAACGACTTATAGCTTAAAAAGGGTAAAAAGCCTACTTAATTTAAATTGTGCAAAGAGTGAATGGATAGCCCTGCCGGGCCTAATGGTAAGAGTGTGTGCTTGTGAACGGGAGGTGAGGGGTTCGAGTCCCACTCACACGCTTTTTTTTATGCTACAGTAACCCCTTTTTTTCAAAACTTTTTATACAAACTTGTTAATTACATGGAGCTTATCATTTTTTCCAATTACAACTTTTTGTCAAACGCTCAAAATAAGCCAGAAAAAGCCTTTTAATTCTGACAGAATGCTTAAGGCTTAAAACATCAGGACTTTTTGTTTTTGGGATTAAGCACACAATAAGCTAAGAACATAAACAATAAGCAAAAACAGTCATAAAGGCAATCCTAATAAGCAAGTAAGAACTAAAATCAACAACTAATAAGCACCTAATAAGCTGGAAAAGAAATTAAGCTATTTACTACACTAAACTAAATAAAACAGTCAAAGAGCCTATTTTAAGCACTTAAAAGGACAAGATAAGGTCTGAGCTTCCAAGGCTTAATAAATGAGCTTAATAGCTTTCTATAAAAGCCAAAAGCTTGAACACACACTCACAAATAAGCCAAAAAAGTGGTCTTAAAATCCTATGTGTAGCACCAGGGCAGTTTTACTAAGGAATTTTTGTGAAAAAGTGAGCTTAAAAATAAGCCTCCTAATAAGCTCAAAACCAAAAAGAAACTAAGCTATATGAAGACTAAACTATAGCTAGATCCTAGGTTCTAACTACTTAATTTGCTAACTAAAATTGAGAGCTAAAAGTGACAGTAGTGGAAACCTTAGTTTCCACTGTTGATGCAAATGGCACACAAGCAAAGATAAAGATGCAGGCACCCTTGAGGTTGCAGCTGCATTAAACACACTTTATTAAGTGTGTTTAAACACAAAATAATCACAAACAAAGCCTTAAGCCCCTAACTTAAGAATAAGCTATCCTAACTTATATCCTAAAGTGCCCTGGTGCTGGAGGAAAGAAAACAAACCATAACTCTTTATAAAATCAATACTATCTTTTAAAAACTGAATTCATACTAATTTTAAAGGTAAACATAAGTGACTCAAACAAAGTGCCTAATTATTTTTGACTTTTTAAGGTCAAAATCACTTCAACCAAACACCCCTTTAGTTTTTTGAAAACAGATTTTAAAGCTATTGAGGACTGATTTAAGCAAAGATTTTTTTAAAGACAATTATCAAGCATGTAATATTAAGCAATAAAAAGTAAAAAGCAAAAGGAAATAAGCACTTTAATAAGCTAATAAGCAAAAGTCAAAAATAAGCAATTTAAGGCAGATTAACACTAAACTTTAAATTACAAGCATGAAACCAATAATAAGCATAAATAGCACATAAATAAGCAACTAGAGTAATAATAAGCTAAAATTAAGCACTGCTACAGTAGTAAGCTAAAAATTTAAAGAGAAATGTACCTTGACTCCTTGCTCAAAACAAGAGTATATGAAACCTAAATAAGCTCTAATCCTACCCAAGCTTATAAATAAGCTATACTAAGAACCCAATGAGCCATCCATGTCTGCCCATTCATCCAATAACTTAGCAATAAGCACTCTTTCTTTTGGGTTTCCTTTTCTTAATTCTTGTACAAAAATGTAAACAGCTTATATGATAACTTATATGAGAGCTTAAAAGTGAGCTTAAAATAAACTTAAGTTAACTTTGGAAACTTTGGAACACAAATTAAAACATAAGCTGAAATTTTCATTAACCTTAAAAAAATTACAAGTACAAGAAAGTGAACTAGGTTAAAACTAAGCTTAAAAAAAAACTACCCCTGGCCTCAAGGGCTTACAAAGACTTATATAGAAAATGAGCTAGGGTTTCACTTCTTGTTCTTTTGTCTTTATCCTTGTGTGCTTGTTTTCTGAGAGAAGACAGCTATTTGTGCTTGTTGTGTGTGTAGAGACTCAAGTCCAATCTGAGCCATTCAAACTTCTTGATGCCCAATCCATAAATCACAACCATTGATGCGAATTTGTACTTGGATTGCCAACCTGGACTTTGACTATGTGGAGGGGGAGGGGTTATGTTAGTGACGGGTTTGGAGTGATGTGGTGAGGTCAACGAAGTATGAAAGTGACAGGAGGGGGTGTGATCTGTTTGGCGGGAAAACTAGGAGGAAGATATACAGTATTTTAAACATAGGGTGGAAGTTTGTTGGTTTGTCACAAATGGCCCCTCAAGTGTTATATGTCTTTTGCAAAATTCGTCCTTGTGGTGTTTTAACTTCTGTAAGTTGGCAGGAAAAATCCCTTAACATATATATACCAACTGCAAAAGAAGTCCTTGTGATTGTAACTTTCTGTTTTTGGCAGATTAAGTTCCTGTGGTATATTCTTTTGGGAAATGGTATTTTAAGTCCTTGTGCTTCTTTTGGGCTTTACAGAAAGGGGTTAATGGGCTTTTAAATTTGAATTGGGATTTCAAAGTCTTCATAAATCATGCAAATGGGCTTTTGTATGTCTTAGGCCCATTTGGTCTTCAAGAGGTATACTAATGGGCTTTCCCGGGCCACTAAATGGGTTCGGGTTTGACCCATTAAGTATTCTTCGTTTATGTCTTTGACTTTTGTTGACTTGGCCTTGACTTTGACTGTTGACTTTTTGTACTTTGGCTTCGATTTGGCTTTGGCTTTCCCATACTTTTTCTATTCCGTGCTCGATTTTGTCGTTTCTTGGCTTGATTTTTCGTCCTTTTGTCGGATATCCGTTTCCTGCACTAAATAAGTGAAAACATACAAATACAATGTATTTCTGGTATGTTTTTGGTCATTTAACTCCGGTTTTAATGGATAAAGGTATGTGTAATTAAACGCATACCAAAATCCCCCATACTAAGACATTGCCGTGTCCTCACGCAATGCTATGAAGTAAGCACTTAGAAAACTAAGAATCTCGATCCCCCTCGACTAATAACCTCAAAAAGTAGCTAAGTGTTTATCAAGGGAATTAAAGACTCATAAGTTTTAAAAATCCTCATCTTTACCATTTTTATATATACACTTATTCCTACACATCTTTTTGTATTTTTTATTTTTCATATTAATCAACTAACTAGAACGTTTGACTTTTGTTATTTTCTAACTTTTAGGGATCATAGAACAAGATGCATTTCGATCCGAGAATGTCCCAAAAAGGATAAATTCATTGTTCCCGACTTTTCACTTATTCCAAACCAAGCTTAAAACAAAATCACCGTTAATTATGAGTTAA
>BQNB010134452.1:0-18312 GCA_026074375.1 Tanacetum coccineum | reverse complement strand
AGTGTTTCACTCTAAAACCAAGCACATTGAGATAAGGCACCATTTCAGCAGAGATTCTTATGAGAAGAAGCTAATTCATGTAATCAAGATTCAAACAGACCAAAATGTTGCAGATCTTCTCACAAAAGCTTTTGATGTTAGCATGTTTAACTTCTAATAGCTAGCATTGGTTTACTCAATCTTTGAGGCTTAAAAGTTATTAATTTTTATTCATGGGTTATGCATAAATATGGATCCTCATGAATTCTCACATGTCTATCTAGTCTTTTCTAGTGTGCTTGTGATGAATAGAGGCATGTTGTTGTATAATTATTGAAGACAGAGTTAATACTGTTAGATATCTCTTAGTATTGCTAGACTTAGTTTATACTACTAGATGAAACTTTGTACAAAAGTTGTGGCTACTAAGCTTAGTTAGTGTTGTTTACACGGGTTTAGTAATAAGATTGATGATTAGTTTTGGGTTTCTACTGGTAACTATTTTGTTTATACTTCTACAAAAGTTAGAACTACTAGGCAAAAGTTAGTACTGCTGGGCAAAATTTAGTACTGCTTGTTACCGTTAATACTGTTCGGGGCATAATAGATTTTCATTAATTAATTATAACCGTTGAGATATTTCCGCCAACAACTTCGCTTATAGGGGTCTATATTTGGATAATTCTTTATCTTTCTTTCTTCTAAGTTTTATTTCAAGATAAAGATTCAACTTTATTCAGTCGGTCCAATCACACCCTTAAACTCTCTTTATAATATCTCAATTAACTTTGCCAAACCCTCATACTCTCATCAATGAACTTAAACCCAAAACCTTTCTCATAAATCAATCACTATATGGCGGATTTGAAGTTTGTCGTCAATCTTAATTATGGTTGCTTGTTTTGAAAAAGACAGAGGATAACGCTTGGAGTTTCATCTGACATGGACTTTTTCTCTCTACAGTTCGCATCATATGCTCTACTGTAGTCCCATATATAGTTCTTACATTGAACATTTTTGGAATATGCACTTCTAATTAAACAGTCCAATTGCTGTGATGCAAATACATGCTAGTGTTGTCGGCAAGGCTGTGGTCTTATTAGAATCATCAGTGAGAAGTGCATCTTCTCTTTAATGATGAGTGGTTATTGCTTGCCTAACAAATGATTGAAAATTTTTGGATAAAACATTTGATTGTTGGGATATGAACAAACTTTCCTACAAAAACTTACTTTTCATAAGTTTCATTTCTCACCTCAATGGAAAGTTTGGTCAACATTAACGTCCTTCATTGTATAAGTTCAACCTCATCTGCTTGGAATGAATTTTCAATAATTTGGCTTCAGCAGTTATATGTTTAGCTCAAAGGGATAAGAATATTCAATTTTTCTATCTTAATTTTGATGGTATGTTAAGGGAACTTGGATCCAAAGAATTTTTTAATGTATCTAAGTGCTTTTTTACAATAACTCCTTTTGATATAACAACTTAAAGATTTTACCAATACCTTTTTAATGACACTTATAAGACACCTAAACATAGTAAAAAGGTTTTCTCTAATATGGCAAGGAAAATTAAAAAAAAATCAAGAAAAGTTACTCCACTTTTGACTCTATGTTGGTGCAAAACCAAGCATCTGAGGGTGAAGGTTCAGCAATACCCCCTGAACCCCAACCCACACCCTCTACCTCACAACCAAATGTTTCAGAACCTTAAACTGAATCACATCAACTGGATGAAAAAAACACCTCCAAACAGTTTCCCATGAAACTTCAAATGAAAGTACATTGAGCAAATACTCCCATCTCCATCTACATATAAAAGAAAACAAAGAAAGACTCAAAACCTTAGGAGAGCCAAAAAGGTCACGGAGTTACCTCAGACTAGTGTGCCTCTAGACCATAAAGCAGATGAGGTTGTCTATAAGGAGGGGGTCTAGTTCCGGTGGTGACTGTGTGGAAAAAGGTGCTATCATCCTGATGCTAGCTTAGTTGCAGCCATGGACGTGATAATATAATTAGGGACCCAGACTTCGGCTATGCTATGTTGACCATTCCTCAGGGAATGGTTACAAGGTAGCAGTCCTAGGCGCTAATAAACCATGGGGGTGCTCTTGCTCAGACTAGGTCTGAGAGAGTGCTTGAAAAGACCAATGAACCACCTCTCTTAGAAGTTAACACATCTAGAAGTAGGGAGGGCAGCATGGAACATAATTTTGAATTAATGGACATTGTACCACCTACACCCTATGATTCACCTCTCGCAAGAGGTTACATACCTAGAAGTGATGAGGGTAGGCTGAAACTGAAAGAATTAATGGCTATATGTACAAAATTATCAAAACAGGTGCTTGACTTGGAGAAAGAGAAGGATGCACAAGTTGTGGAGTTCCTCAAACTAAAGCAAAGAGTCAATAAATTAGAAAGAAAGAGGAATTCAAGCATCTAACACCCAAGAAGGAGGATACCTATGAAGAGAAGACTGTTTAAAGGCAGAGTTGAGACTTCTACTGATAAAATTTTGGGTGAGGATGCATCCAAACAGGGGAGGAATAATGATAAAATAGAGGAGCTTAACCTGACTGATGGGGCTGATACAGGAGTGATTATGGAAGACAAGGGTAGTGGTGAAAAAGGTGGTAGTACTCCTGATCAAGTTAGTACTGTTAGGCCAGAAGTTAGTGATGCCAGTGTTCCTATGAATGTTAGTGCTGCTACTCTATCTACTCCTCCTACAACAAGAACTATATTTAGTGATGAAGATATCACTATTGCTCGGACACTTGTGAAGATGAGAAGTGAGAAAGCAAAGGAAAAGTAAAAAGGAGTTGTTCTCATAGATGAAGAAGAACCTCCTAGACTAAACAGATCAACTACAACACTTCAACCTCTTCTAACTATTTATCAAAAAGATAAAGGTAAAGGTGTACTGGTTGAAGAAGAACCTAAGAAACTAGTAAAAGTAAAAAAGAAGGGATCAAAGGTTAGCTCAAATTGAAAGTGATGCAGAGTTAGCTCAAAGATTACATGAGGAAGAGTTAGCAGAGTTGGACAGAGCACAAAAAGAAAGACAAAAGCAAGAAGAAGCTACTAGAGCTGCTTTAGCTGAAGAGTTTGATGAAATTCAAGCCAAAATAGATGATGATCAGGAACTGGTTGTAAGACTGACACATGAAGAGCAAGAAAAGTACACAATTAAAGAAAGAGCCAGATTGTTAGCAGAATTCTTTAAAAGAAGAAAGAAACAATTGGCAGCAGAAAGAGCGATAGCGCGCGAGCGCGTGGAAAACAAACCACCTACAAGAACTCAAGTCAGGAACATGATGATTACTTACCTCAAACATATGGGTAAGTACACTCATCAACAACTAAAGCACAAGAACTTTGAAGAAGTTCAGAAGTTATATGAAAGAGAGAAGAAGTGGATTCTAATGACTTAAGCTATAGAATTATGACAGTCAAACAACAAAGCAGAAAGCCACTAAAAGAGACCAAGAGCAGATTCTGAAGAAGAAAGTTCCAAGAAATAGAAACTAGAAGAGGATAATGATGCTGAAAAAGAGGAGCTTAGAGATAGTATGGATGTAGTTCCAATGAATGATGTTTCTATTGATATTGAATCTCTAACCGCCAAATATCCAATTGTTGATTGGAAAACATATATTTTAAATGAAAATATGATGTATTATCAAATCATCAGAGCAGATAGAGGTTCTATGAATTACAATATATTCAGTGAGATACTTAATGATTTTGACAGACAAGATGTGATAGATCTACATAGGTTGGTAAATGAAAGATATGAGATAACAAGTCCAAAAGGATATGACTTGTTACTTTGAGGAGATCTGAAGACCTTATTTGAGCCTAATGAAGAAGATGGAATATGGAAGAATTAACAGGACTAAAACTTGATAAGCTTGAGATTGTTTGACTCATGTAGAGTTTATATACTATTGATGAATACTGGAGTTACTATTCACATGATGATTGAGAAGAAATATCCTCTAACTCAAGAAATGCTTTCAAGGATGCTAAATCAAAGACTAGAGGTAGATTATGAAAGTGAGATGGCATTTGAGCTTCTCAGATTTACAAGATCACAACTTCAGAAGTAGAAGAGTGTTTGGATACATCATTTTGATGATCAAGATGCTGATACTGAAGAAACTTGGTGATTAACAAGGTGAATATCAAGTTTAGGGGAGGATTGTTAGGAATTGAAGGCTTTTGAAGTTACTACTGTTAGTTTTGGAAGTTAATATTGTTGGTTCAAGATTGTGTTGTTGCTGAAGTTTAAAGAAAATAATCTAAGTTATTAGTATTGCTAGCTATAATAGTTAGTGCTGCCAGTACATTGTTAGTACTGCCAGTATAGTTAGTATTGTTAGTTAATACTTAGTGTTGTTAGTCTTATATAGTTAGTACTGCTATTATGATATGCATGAGTTAACTTAGGAATAGATATGCATTATTATTATACGCGTTTTGTAAGCCCATTATGGTTTCCTTAGTGTATAAAAGGAACCCTACGGCATAGTTAGAAAAGCACTTCAATTACAAATTTCATAGTTAGTTATTTTGTAACCTAGGCAGAATATTATCAATCAATATATTCAAAGTTTAGTATTCATTGTTCTTCTTAGTATTACAAGTTAGTTTCTGCATAACTTGTAGTATTCATAATCATAGTTTATGTCTTAGTAGTTTTAGATTTATCTAAGGTTACTAACCTTTACACAAGCTAAAGGAAATCAAGATCTATTCATTGAGATCAACAGGGGAGTTATGAATTTCTTGATTTTTAAAAATCTTTTCAAAAGAATGTTCAAAATTACAAAATTAACTATCGGTTAATAAGTTCTTTAATTAGATATCTTATTGAGGGGGAGTTATAAAATTTTCAATCAAATCATCATCAGGAAATAAAAATGTGTTCTCAAAAGGCAAAATAACTTCATTTCAAACAAATTTTTTATCAAAAGAAAAGAAAATTCAAAAGTGGATAATTGTTCGAGTGGGAGTTATAAAAAATTTTAGTCAAAAACAAGAACATAACTGCAAAATAATTAAAAATGTTCTTCTCTTTTTTTACAATACTCATGTATATAACATATAACATATCCCCCCACTTGAGATAAACAAGATCGAAAGTGATAATACCAATGGGTCTTCCATGATCAAAATGATATATCATCAAAGTAAGTGCCAATCTTCAAACAAACCATGGACTTAAGTAGCCAAAAATTTCAACACAAAGATAAATTTAGACTACAAGGTTGGCTAAGGCAAAATGGTGTAACAAAACATATAATAATGGTGAAAACGCATATTGGCTCAACAAGGGTGATCTGGGGGTATCTTGCACTAATAATGAGTACAACTATTAGGGTATCATTTGATCACCTCAAAAGACAAATAAGAGAAAAATCTTAGAGAGAGAAAGAGGTTTTAGAGAGAGAAAAATATGATTATCTTCTTTTGGACAACATCTTTTCATTCATAGGCTTTGAGTCATCTATTAGATCTAAGATCTAATAATGCATATCCGTTAGTTAGCAGGTTCACTATGATCCTCTAACTCATAATTCTCACCATTGATATAGAAATATATCATGAGGTATCCTTACAATCTATGAATATGAGTAAACTCATTCTAAGGTTCAACATTTATATGTTTAGGCTTAGTATGACATTCGTTAGTGCATTCAGAAGGTTCATATATCTTTTTTCTTGAAGTAATTCAAGACCTACAATACTCCCACTCGCTTTTAGCAAAGTGAGATTTCCACTCTCTTCTTGTAAATTTGAGACTATTCTCAAATAACTCAGCATGACGAGCAATAGAAACTTTGTTCTCGTGTAGGTTATAGAAATGGCATCCTATTGTTTCTTTTGGGTATCTAAGAAAATACACTTTAACAGTTCTAGGCATTTGTTAATATTAATCTCCAAGAGATTTTAACAAATTTAGAACTTCAATCAAGACACAGTGAGATTCATCTCATTTAATCTTAATTAACCATTTAGGTTAGAGTCTTTATTAGGCATATCTATGATATACTTAATTTATCTAACCTTGATCTCTTTAGGAGTTTAAATAAGTTAAGGTCATCATGAATCAAAAGAATATCAATATTGATGATGAAACGTTCCTTTCCTGACTCTAAATTTGACCAAAGATTAAAACTTTTTTGCTTAAACGCAAGACCGGGAATGACCTCATGTCATCCTTAATAAGCTAATCAAAATATATTACCATTCGACTATTGAAAGTATCATTAACATAAAATAGACTCAATTATATTTCCAACGATATAAAGCGCGCCTTCTAACTCTTTACGGTTTGGTTTTTATGACATAAACAAGATCGACCAAAATCTGGAAGGGTACCATACGACTTTATGCTTCTGGGCATACAGTCGTATGGTTTGCTCAGAACTTTCTGTGACAAGCATACACCCATATGCTCAGAAGCGTATAGCTTTACAATTTGATCAGAATCTTTAGTAACATGCATACACCCGTATGCTCAGAAGCGTATGGCTTTATGCTCCTGTATCAGAATTTGTCCAAAAACAATACTTTACACATTTTTTGAAAAATGACTTCTATAACTCGACTTAAGACCAAAACTTCTAGAATTCATTAAAATAACATAATACATCATTTTCATAAGCATTTGTGGTGTAAACGACCCGTAAACACGTACTTCACTAGGTTTACCAAACACCCGTTTTGACCTGTTTACATATACTTTAACACACATCTATAACTAATAAAGTTTACTTATTATACACATCTACGTTTACATGACACTTTCACACTTGACAACATTAATAACAAACCATTATGACACTTGGGGGTTCAACCTTGATTTGAGCTCGGTATCTAGTACTAAGCTCCTACGAACATCTTCATCTATATCTAATCCTTGCTTCCAAATCTTAACCTTTTACCAAATGCTTTACCTTCGTCGCAAGAACCTACAAAATGTTTAAACACTAAACCGTAAGCAAAACGCTTAGTAAGTAACCGGCATATAACATACAATCATATATACATCATCACATTAGCATCATAATCATCCATATTTAGTCCCATGACTATTACTAGTTCATTCATACTTCATTATCACTATAATCATATAAACCACATCATACAATAATCAAACACAAGCATATAACACTTCCATCACATACCTTAGTCAATCCATAAACATGGACTAACACTCACTTGACTACATAAATCCAACTAGTCAAGTCTCAAGTATTTCTATACCTCCTAACCATGGTTCTTATGCCCTCAACACCTTCAATTATCACACATAATATGATAAGACATATATAACACATGTTATAACCAAATTACTTACCTTTAATCCAAGCTAATAACACCAAGAACAACATCATCATCATCATCAAAACCTATTTCCACATGAAAAGCAATATTATTAACAAGGGTTTATACAACCTATAACTTACAAAATTTCCATCCTTAATCATCATATGATCATATCTTGATCATATGATGTAAATCTCCAATTACCTTACACTTATTCATCAATTAACCTTAACCCATAATTACTATAACCTCTTTAATTAGCTTAAACACATCTTTACCCAATTTCCCTAATTAGGGTATATGAACCCTAATTTCTTAATTCACCAATTCAACTCAATAAAGATTACTTACTTGTGGGAATACTAGTTAGGATTGAAGCTTGCATAAACCTTCTTAATTCATCATCAATGGTCACCAAAGCTTTTCTTGTTCTTCCTCCTTTTTCTCCTTGGTTTGTCCCACAACACCACATAATTAAGGATGTGTGTAGAAATGTCAAGGGAATTACTAGATAAGTTAGGATTAGTTATAAGTTTGCCTAGTTGGCAATTATGGTCCCTTAAGTCCTCTCCTTTCAAAGTTGTGACACATTAATCTTTCTAAAACCATTTACATAATATATAGACTTATAGTTTGACTATCGGGGTTGACTAACCAATCACGAAACGTATTCAAACTACTAAAATTCATAGTCAAACTCCCTAATGGCATTCTCACAATTAAATACATAATACCCAGTTTGGGGGTGTTACAAATCTACCCCCTTATTTAGATTTCGTCCCCGAAATCTCTTTGTCTAATATTAACCACATTTAACCCTACATTTCATCTTAGCATTCTCAAACGTATACTCCGCTAGTTGCATCAACCTATATGGTCTTGCAACTCTAGCCATACTATAACACCTCTAATTACCCTTAACTCGTTCTACTTCTCGCTCATTTCTATCACACTTACACTTTTTCTAATGACAACGTCAATTAGGTAACATTTTACTATTTCTAATTCCATCATTTTAGTTAACTTTTTCTCTATATCATTACGTTCCTATTCATTTCTTTTCTAAATTTTTATCAAGAACTACTTGTCACTTAGAAATTGCATTATCTTGACTTAAAGTAAGTCAAACATTAGTTAATACTTTTATATTTACCATAACCATCTTAACAATTCTTTTATTTTTTCCATTATAACACTTTGCTTTTTTGCTTCTTTTTAGTTAATTTTCATCAAGGACTATAAGCCACTTGAAATAACTCAACACTTTGACTACATAAGTCAAACCTTGACTATTACCTTCCAAATATTAGGGTGCTAATGATACTTAGCGACCACCATAGTCATTACACCATGCCATAAGGCATATTAACCTCAATTTAACTTTTATCCTTTGACTTAAACTCTTAACGTCTAAATCTTAGCTATCCTCTCCTAAAGTCTCTAGTAAAAGTCACGACCTCAAAATTCTTATTTTTCGCCTATCTTATTTCCAACGACGGTCTAACTACGACTATAGGTAGAACTCGGTCAGGGTTCTACGGAAGCGTGGTCTGGTTAAGAGTCTCTCTCATAGGCTGCTTGATGTAGGACGGGAGCGGGCGGTACAATCGGAGCCCTGCCTTCACACAAGGTGTGTGTCTTTGCGCGGGGTTGGGTTGGGAAATAGATGGAGTTATCTCTTTAGTTATTTCGAGATAGAATCCATCTACAAATTACACATAGAAGTTTACAAGTACTAGCCTCAGATATTTCCTCTAAAGTCTCTAGTAAAAGTCACACTCAAATTCTTATTTCGCCTATCTTATTTCCTACGACGTCTAACTAATTTTAAACTCTCATCTTCTACTTCTTTAATCTCTCTCAAGCTATGTTGAGAACACATAAGCCCACTCATTTATACTTCTTTATTTATATTATGAAGCGTCCTAATCAATGTAAATAAGGAAATATAAACTTATGGTTTGGTGATTCACAATTTCTTTATTTAAATGAAGAGGCATCCCATTCCATTTAAATAAGGAGATTATGAATCATCTTACTTATACACTTCCGACATAACACTCATACACACTTAAGTCTTCATTACCTTTCACTAATCGCATATTAATAGCTCATTTAATTTTAATATCATCTTTTGTAGCCTTGGATCTAATCTCATTAACTTTTTCCCAAAGGAAAGTTGGCTCTCTCCTCATAGGAATTCGTCCATTATCCATACCCTTGCGGTATCACCAACCTTACGTTGGTTTTTATATTTCATCATTTGGCTTTCTCCCTGTAGGGATTTGCACATTATCCATACCCTCGCGGTATCACCAACCTTACGTTAGTCTTTACAATTAATCATTTGGATTTCTCCCCGTAGGGATTTGCCCATTACCTTTACTGAGCATTAGACCCAAGCTATGTTAAAATTTATCATTCTTTACCTTTTTTGTCATTTACATAATTTTCTAATCATATAATTTTCCATTTCCACTTTTTATTGCCTTATGCGGTTCTAGCTAACACTTTATCATCTTTCATTATATTTTACAAAATTCAACTAATACTTGTCTATCTCATATATTACATATTCATATGCACTTCCACATTGCATTTATTGTTTTCTTGTCAACCCCACATTGACCTCATAATTAATTCTATACCGATACTTTCTTTTAATCCGTTAGACTATTTCACGTATATAAGCCTCACATTTGGTTTACTTTAAGACACACTCCTTAATCCATTTTACTCATCATACTTCCCCTTCATATATCTACATGATTCTATTCATTCTTGATCATTCATATACGTCTCGTACTTAATCATATCATAGTATCGCATTATACTTTATCATATTCTCTACATTATATGACTTATCATACTTCAACCCTTTATTAGTAATTTATATAAGCACTTACTATTAATACATAATAATTTTCACTTAAGTAACTTTTTCATAATTCGAACATTTACACATTTACTTGACCCAACTTACATACTTTCATCAATACTTATCAAAAATGCAAACATATGCATTTATCTTAGCTTAAGTATTTCTTAAACTCATATCATCATACACATCATATATTACTTAGACATATAAATAGCATACCATAGACCTTATGATGCGTATTTTCTTTTAAATAATTATTTATCAAGTTTTAAATTTATAAAACTCGTTTCACCTTACAAACGTACTAACAGGCAGAGAACCCGATTGTGAGTAGTGTAGTTTTGGTAAATCCGAGGTCGTCCCAAGAGCTAAAGGGCAGTCTAAAATCTAAGTTTTAATTGTCATGATTTTTGAAAGCAGAATTGATAGTATAATTGCAAGAAATTGTAAGAAAATAATTAACAATAATTAAATTGGTTTTAAATACGATTAAGGGAGAAAGTGTGTTATCCTAGTTATATCTTAATCAACGCTGCAATTCAAACCTATTCTGGTTGGAATAACCAGGATCGAAAGGTCATCGAATCCTAGCCTATAATTGCTAAGTCTCGGGTCAATTGGTAATAGTACCCAAAATCAAGATCCTGTTGGTTACAAAAACCTGGCATCATAGTATTTGGCTTAAAATACCCACTAGGGTTTCTAACAAGTATTTATTCATGTTATGATCAAAGTATGACAGCCAAATAACCAACTAGACAATCGAATTGCAATGATAATTATTTAATAACAAGGATAACACATATATTAATTAGCCGAAAATCATGTCGTTACAATCAAAATTAATGTTGCTTAATGAAAGTAAAGAGAACATTACAATCAAACCAAACTAATACGATGATGATGATCAGGACTGGATTCTTCCTTCTAGAATGGCCGGTGAGTGATGGAAAATGACTTGGGATGATGTCCTCGTCGTTCCCTCAGATGGGAGGAGAAAAGGATGACTTTTAAGGCTGATTCCGGCGCCTATTTATAGGTTTCTGATGGTTTACGGCGTAACTGATTCGTGAGGTTACGCCGTAACCTTGCTGATGTTGACATACCGTAACCATGACATGGAAGGTTTATGGCGTAATCTATTTGTTTGGTTACGCCGTAACCATGACGTGGAAAGTTTATGGCGTAATCTATTCATGAGGTTACAGCATAAACTCTTTAGTAAAATTGTAGTAATTGCAATCTTGTGACTCGTCAGTTGTGATCTGGCTCTAACCCAAAACATGAAAGTTATAGATATCACTTTCCTCTTTTCATGGACGCTTGAATCAACTTCAAAAGTATGAAGAAGTTATGGTCAAAATACTAGAGCGCATTTCCCAAAGTATCACAGGAGCATTTCTTCTTTAGCTTCGTTTCCTATAGTAACTCCATATCATAAGCGGATAGCTTCTTATATATTATTATTCTGTAGAAGTATCCATTAAAAACTTCTTTTCACTCCAATGCCTTGTTTAGTGTCCAATTCTCGCGTTTCTTGCTACTTACTTCCATTTTACCTAGAAATAACAAAATAACAGTAATGTATCGAATTCTTGTGTTTCTAGGATAATTGCAAGTATTTTTAGGGGAAAATTAACACTAAAAAGTATCAAATATTTGATGTTATCAAATATCCCCCTACTTAACTTTTGCTCGCCCTCAAGTAGACCTGTTAGAATAATTCATAAAAAGATTTCTCCAATTTAACTCGGAGAAATAAATCTATAAAAGACTTATGCTAGATTACATCAAAGCCGAACACCTCACGAAAAGGGGATCAAATTAACTCAACTCTCAACTAGTCTAAGTGTTTCATTTTTTGGGTGATCGCTCAATTTCACAGTTATAGCATGTATTCTATTATACGCTTAGAAAATACACAAATCTGCGCCAGTTAGAGTTAGGGTCTAAACAATTCTTAAAGGCAGCATGGGTAACATAACACAGGTTTATTGGGTGATATAAAGGGTAAGGATAGACATGGGGTACACTTTTAATTGGTGTTATAATAAAAACACAAAACAAATAGTCTTGTATAATCTAAGGTATCCATAACCATCTACTGTCCATCCGTAGTCCAAGTCTTTGAGTGCGAAAATCTGATCATATCATCATAGTGGGTTAGCTAATAATGAGATCTTGCGGAGCATGCTAACCCATTCTTCACTAGGTGGCTTATAGTTGCACCAGTTTTTTCTTAGTTGGTTTTATAACACGTAACCAACATCAAGAGTTAAATCACTAGGTGGCTTATAGTTGCACCACCTTTTTTCTTCTTCTCTTTTTTTTACAATACTCTTGTATATAACATATAACATATTCCCCCACTTGAGATAAACAACATTGAAAGTGATAATACCGAGGGGTCTTCTATGATCAAAATGATATATCATCAAAGTAAGTGCCAATCTTCGAACGAACCATAGACTTAGGTAGCCAGAAATTTCAACACAAAGATAAATATAGACTACAAGGTTGGCTAAGGCGAAATGGTGTAACGAAACATATAATAATAGTGAAAAGACAAATTGGCTCAACAAGGGTGATCTGGGGGTATCTTGCACTAATAATGAGTGCAACTGTTAGGATATCATTTAATCACCTCAAAACACAAATAAGAGAAAAATCTTAGAAAGAGAAAGAGGTTTTAGTGAGAGAAAGAACTAGAGAGGGCTTTATATAGAAAAATTAGTGACTTCACTATTAGAAAAATGAGAAGCAACACCCTCTCCATACTTGGAGAGGGCTTTATATAGAACTTAATAGCTAGCCATGGGATTTGGTAGGCTTCCATGGACTGGGCTAGATATCTAATAGACTTTAAGCTTGTAACTTAGACCCAATTAGCTTATAGAATTCCTGGAAGCATAAACTAGACTAATACAAGGTACAAGAATATTAATGACCACCACTTTAATAAAAACTAAGTCTAACAATCTCCCCCTAAGGGGTGGTCATTACAGATATGGCTTCACTTCTTGTGACGTCTTGAGTTTTGAAACCTTGTAGTCTTGGGAATTCTTTTGAAGTTCTTTTTGCATGCTTGTGATCATGGATCTTGATCTTTAACTTAACATTCTTTGAAAAAATACTAATATCTAGAGCTTAAATAAAGATATTTTAAAGATTACTATTCTGAAGACCAATACGCCATATCCATCAAGGAAGATACGGCGTATCCGTGCCTGCACTCACCAAAGACCACAGAGAATAAAGCTCAATACGCCGTATCCAGAGAGACTCAATACGCCGTATTCAAGATATGGAATGAATATAATATTCTGGAAGATATCAAGCATGGTCCCTACTCCAAGAAATCCCCAATACGCCGTATCCAAGATATGGAATGAATATAATATTCTGGAAGATATCAATCATGGTCCCTACTCCAAGAAATCCCTAATACGCCTTATCCAATTCCTTAGATACGCCATATCAAACCGACTTCCAGACCCTATAAATACAAAACTCAAAAACAAGTTTTACGTGTGCTAAATCATATTCTCGGTACCTAAACCATAAAAGTCGATTTTCAGAGGAGAAAAGAGCACAAGAGGTCGAGCGACGTTATCAATTCCATAGGAGACAACGTGTAATTCGGTATACTTTAGTAATCATTTAGTTTTTGGTATCATTCGTTAACTTGGTTAGTTTACCTTGGCTAAATAATTACTCTTGTATTTATTATGACGTTTGAAGGCTAATACCTTCGGGTATTAGCCATTATTATGAAGATCTGAATGTTTGGTATTTGTTTATCTCGATTTCTTGATTTATCGTTGTATGCTTGTTTATGTTTATCAATTTATACTTATTTACGCGCTTTTGTATGCGACCTATCATTCAACTGGATCTAGTGATACAGACCAAGTAGATCTAGAGTCTGGGATAGCTCTCCATATAGTAATTCATACATCTAGAATAATAGTTACACAAATATTGTCCTTCTAAGTCTGTGTCTAGGATACGCTTCGGGCTTAACTAGTTAATTGGATATTGCCAATGGTTTATTGATCGTGTTGACTAGCAGGTGACCTAGATAATTCAACAAGTAACGTTCTGATTCCATTGGATAGTTGGACAAGTTAGTTAGACAAGTTGACTACTAGTGTATAAATTGTCATTAAGCAGTAAGTGGGTAAAGTCTCTATGAGCTTTGTTTTATTAACAAGGATCACCATAGCTTAATACCTAATAGATTATAATCAGCAAATAAGGTATGCCTATGAGGATAGCTTTAAATTGTACAGAATTAATGTGTCTAGGTCCTTAGGATATGTTATCGCCTAAGTCTTAATGAATGATATTCCACCACGAGAGAAGAAATCATTGCACTTAATAAACAAACCAACTTTCTAATTGGATTAATAATGGTTAATACAGTTTTCTTATATTTGGCTTAACCACTCTTTTATCTTTTGTTAATTAGCTCGCGTAGGTAAAAGTGCCTTGAATTGATTGTAGTCACCAACCAAACTATGCTAGTCTCTCAGGCTGAAACCCCCCTTTTCCCATTAGAATTAGGAACTAGGACTGACATAGGTTTAACATAGATTAGATAACCAAGATATTAATTAAGTTGATAGATTTAACCTTGCTTCAAGTGTTCGACACCCTACTTACCACGAAACTACTACCGATCGGGTACACTGCCCGTTAAAGTGTTGGTTTTGGTTTAGTCGGCAAAATATAAATTTAAAACTTGAATCAATAAAATATACACCACACAACGACACATCAAGTTTTTGGCGTCGTTGCCGGGGAGTGAAAATTAATCTTGATTTTAATTTGATATTTTGGTTTTTAACATTAGATTAGATCTAACCCTTAGGATTAGTGTAATTTAGATTAGTGTATATTCTTGTATATCCTGTAATATTTGTATATTTATCTTTAATTGTTTGCTTGTATATATATATGTGTTTAATTGTTTGCGTATTTAATTGTTTTTCTTAATACATTATTCTGGTCGATAGCAGAATACAGCATATCCACTTCTATCGGATACGGCGTATCCAGTTCTCTGTCCAATACAACGTATTCACTCAAACTGATTAATACGGCGTATCTACTTCCATTAGATACGATGTATCGGTCGTTTGATAAAGTTCTTTTCCATTCTCGAACTTATAGCCCAATGTTTTTTTATATACCTTTCTCTGCTGGTTCTATTGATAATTTTCTGGGTATTTTTAAGTAAGAATGACAAAGGTTATCAAATTAGAGTTCGAGAAAATTAAGGATGTTAAGGTTGAAGATGTTCCGCTCACTTACGATACACCACTTGAAGTTTTCAACAATGAAGTCAGTCGATTAAGCGGAATGGATGATGATTTATTCACATATGAAGTTGAAGTTGCTAACATCCCTTGTGACTCAAAAATAGATGATGATTCAGAACAAGAAGCTGATGATGATATGAGGTATGATCCGTCTGATGTTTCATTTATAGAATGGTTGGGATCAAAAATTTTCAACTATAAGACAATGGATCATTATACTATGAAAGCATTATGGATTTACTGGATCAGAGGAGATGATGATATAAAGCTCACTGATGAGGAATCTTCTGATGATGAAGATGATGTTGCTGAAGTCTTTAGGATCGACACTAATATATTTGATTACGAGACACCTCTCTGTTCAGCATTTAAGGAATTTAATTACCTTCTCGAAGTCAGTCCAGATTTACTTACAAAGGATATTATAAGATTCAAGACCTATGAAGATTACAAGAATGATTGGATCTATGAATGGAATAAGGACGTACCATGGGTCGATGAGAAACCATGGACTAAAACCGGAGTTTGGACCAAAGCCACACCAGTTAAACATACTTGCAAGCCTTTCAACTATAAGACTAGGTGTTTGGAATGGCCAACATGTAGTTGGAAGGACGATGGATACTGTAATGGAGGAAATTTACCCCGAACTTACATTATTGAAAACCAACTCCATTATCAGGATTACGAATGGTACGAAGCTTTGGAAGATAGTAAACTAAAAGATAAGGCTTTAAGAAACAAAGCTATCATGGAAGGATTAATCAAAGATGATAATGATAAGTCACGTTACGAACAAAAGAGACGATGGAATACTTATACAAACTACGATGATGCTTATGAGATAAATCATGAACTTAATAAGAGTGAAGAATTATGTTAAGTTCATGAGCTACCGATGTGCAATATAAGGAGATATATGATGATCAAATATTCGTTCAATGATGATGAAGAGTATGTTGTTGTAAAATAAGACTAATACGACGATCTTACTGTTACAAGAAAAGAGGCATGCCAAACTTACTAAGAAATCTTTCAGATTATGGACGAAAGATGGATGGTGACTAGAGGTGAATGAAGAGAAGCTGAAGACAAGTCTAACTTAAAGACTTTGCTTTAAACAAAAGTGATTCCCGAGAGACAACCCGGAATGTTATTTAATTTTGTTATCGAGTATGTCTTCCCAGACATCAATACGGCGTATCAGCTCCATACCATACGGCGTATTGATTGTCTGAATGTTATCAGTCTTTATTTTTATTGCACTTTAAAAACATTATTGTCAGATTTTGAATACGGCGTATTCATTCATCTGATATGCCGTATCCACCAGACTGACCCGTAATTATTTTGTTTAGTTTAGTTTAAATTAACCGTAGGTACCAAGATAGGAATACACATGTTCTTCCTATATTTTCTACAAGACATCATGAAAGAAATATCAACAAATATTGGTGGAAAATCTACAAATCTGGAGATACTTAAGTGTTGGAGTCTTGAAATTTCAAGGCGGCTGTTCAATACAATCTTGCTCATAAACGCAACTTTGAGAATCTACCGGCAATTATCAGGAGAGTTTCTCATTCTAATTCTTTTTAAATTCTCGTATTTAATGTTTTATATATACAACGAGGATGTTGTATAATTCAGGGGATGGAATTAGAATGTTTACTTGTCCTATTTTTCACACTAAAATGCTTAAATTATGCTCAAATTGAAAAAAATCAAGCATACTTTTGTGAAATTACATGTTACATAACCCACACACAATAACCCTTGTTAGATATTATGAGGATTTAGCCTTTCCGTTTCTAAATGTTTACCCAAATTCCACAAAATATGAGTGTGCCAGTGATGTTGTAGACTTTAGAACTTGGCTTGGTATATCACTTGAGACCGCAATGATAAGTACTATCGATTTAGATGGAGTAACTTGTTTAAATTGGTAAATTTTAGGATTACACCCAAATCACCTTTACATGTTGCTTATTAACTAACTACACCGGTTAGTTTACCTCCCGTTTAAACCATTTTTCACTTTCATCTTTAGAGTGAAGATCCACTAGAACAACTCGTAGAGCCAATCCTTTAGGAATTTACACCAACTATTTGTTTCATTACACCCTTACACCTTAACCTACCCTGTTAGATTAAGTTTAATTTACAGTTGCTAGTTGCTTAAAGTGTAAAGTTTGTATTTCTCAAGTCTTGTGTCATTTTCAATATTTGGTGCGGTTGGAAATTTGCACATTTTAAATGGGAATTCATATTAGTAGTCAAAGCTCATGTTATTTTACTACCATCACAATTAATGGTGAGTCCGAAGAACAAAGAACTACCGAAGGAATTATCTGAAATTATGATCGTGAAGTTGGTGAAACTACACCGAGATTTGAAGAATAGTTAGCAAAGAAAAAAGAATTGAAAAAAATTAGAAAAATACAAAAAGAGTGAGAAAGAAAGTTTGAAGATAATTTTTTTGCAATTATTGAAATAATTACACAAAGGATCGATTATTCATTGACACATTCAGAAGAATCAACGATGTAGAGTATTGTATAAAGTGGAGGATATCGCCACTTGCCTTATAGAGTATGTAAAGTTATGGGATGATTGGGAAGTTAACCGTTACGGGAACGCCAACTTAGGTTGTTGTTTTTGATCTATGATTAAGACGTATGTAAATAGTTGTGTCTTTGTCATAGTAACTGTAACACCCCCAAATTGGGTCGCAGCGGAATAAGGGTCCGGGGCGTGTTACTTCTCAGATCAATAACACAAGATG
>BQNB010134451.1:6385-18312 GCA_026074375.1 Tanacetum coccineum | reverse complement strand
GAATAACCACAAGATTAACCAACAAAGTAAGCCCAAAATAAGCTTTGAGCCGTGGTATTTTTTTTCAACCAAAATAAGCAATGAATCACGAATCCACCCTTGAAGCTCTGGTACCAATTGTAGGATCCCGTAATCACTTCATAACATATATATCATACACGAATTTGATCTAGAAAAGAGAAAGGAGGTGAGTTGTTTTAGAGAGAGAAAGAAGAGAGAGAGAGAGAGATGAGAGAATTTTGGAAAAAGGAAAAGATTTAGAATTTTAACAACTAACTCTTTTCTAAATAGAAAAGAGTTTATATACCCCGTCGCGTTAAATGACGTGCGAGATATTTAACTAGGACCCGAGCTCGGGTTTTACTTGGGATTAAACCCGAAACATATACAAGATTAGATTAACTATCTAGCCTGATTCCCGATATTATACTATTACAACATTAACTAATTAAATGACCGAGGCTCGTACACGTAATGAACGAACTTCCTGTTCGGCTCAATATTTTGAGGCTAACAGAGTACTACCACAAGTAACATAATTTTTCTCGACCGCTTTGATGGGAGTGGGAGCTTGGTTTTGGTTTTTCTTTTCGAGAAGTAAAGCTTTCACCATATCTTTAAGTTCAGCAACATCGGGAGAAATACCGGGGGTAGAAGAGCTCGAACTCACTTTTGCAACAACCAATTTTTTACGTGAATTACGAACTTTGGATTTGCTTTCAATGATTCTTAGGCAATCACGGGGCATTTTATCCAAAAAGTTACAACCCGCGGCGGAATTCAACGAATCTTGATCATTAGAATTTAAAGCATTATAGAAAGTATCGAGTTGATGTAACTCCGAAAATCCATGATGTGGGCATGCTCGAAGAAGATCATTGAATCGGTCCCATGCCTCGTAGAAAGTTTCATCAAATCGTTGTTGAAATCTCGTGATTTCATTTCGAAGATTTGTTGTTTTGGAAGGAGGGAAGAATTTGTTGATGAATTTCGAAACAAGATCATCCCATGTTAGAATCGATCGAGGGGGTTCTTTTTCAAGCGATCCGGGCTGCCACCCTCGTGAGAAATGGAAAAGGATAGCTTACCAGACGTACTCGGGACGTTCGGGAACTTCATCGTAGAAGTGATCTTGTTGAAATAACGGATGTGAGCATGAGGGTCTTCTTTGTCATGTCCGAAGAATTGTTTGTTTTGAACGAGGGTAAGCAAACCGTGCTTAAGCTCAAAGTTGTCCGCGGTGATTTCGGGCACAACGATGGCATCCTCGTAACCCACGGTGGGTGCTTCGAGTAATTGAGCCATAGTACGAGTATCATCCATCGTAACTACGGGAATAGGTTCAACAAGATTAAATGGTTCAACAAAAGTCGGATTGACTTGTTGTTGTCGGTTAGAATTACGAGATTGAGAACGAGTGCGCATGCACTAAAATTTAAAAAGAAAATTTATACTAATTTTTTTTTGGTTTTTCAACAATGTATTCACAATATTTTTTAAATACGGACAAAGAGATAAGACACTTAAACCAAATAATCAGCTTGCTTCTCGGTAACTCTTCAAAAGAAAAACGCACAAAAGAGTTTGTTTAACTTTAAAAGGTGAGCCGTACGTCGCAAGAGACACAAAAGGTAAGTTTTTGATCTTTGGTTCGGGAACTTATTTATGGATAATACTTCAATTGAAAGTATTATTTGTTGGTGTTCTTTTACCAACTTGGTGAAATTTATTTTATTTTTTTCTTTTTATGGATAATGTTTTTTGGTTTTTTTTTAGATTTTTGGTTTTATATTATGATTATACTAATAAAAGAAAATGAAAAATATTTTTGTATTTTTATAACAAGAAAAATAACTTTACAAGGAAGGGTCTTCAATCACAAATTTTCAAACGGCTTCAACAATCGTAGACAATCCTTCCCGGCAGCGGCGCCAAAAACTTGATCACTTCTGACTACACCCTTAATATATAGTAAATATATATATAATATACTTAAAAATATATGAAAAGGAGGGTAGGAATCAAAAGATCACAATTATAGTAATCCGGGAGTATGATTCCCGGGTCGTTATCCCCGATGAGGAAAGCAATTGAAAGCCGAGAGTCGTTTTGAGAATATGTGCTTGAATGGAAGCAAGAATTGGCTTGGTTATCTAAAACTACGAGAAAATTAAGGCAAAAACTTAAAAATACTTAAGGGAAGACAAATTATAGCTAAAAACGTAAAACGGGAACCCTAAACGGTGACTAAAAACCCTAAATTTCCAAAAATAAACCTAAAATGAATTTTTCACTTTTAATAGACTCTAATTGACTAAAAAGTAAGTTTAAAGAAAACTAGAACAAAAACGGAGTTGAATTGAGCTTAAAAACACGAAAAATGTGAACGGGAACGAATCCCGTTCTTTAAAAAATGAAATTTTGCAATTTAAACCCTACAGAAGCAAAACTATTTTTCCTAGAAACTATATGATAAAAGAAAATTTTCTAAAAAAGAATTATATTTTTTTGACTTTTTTATAATTTTTTATGAATTAAAAACGATTTTAAAGAAAATTAAATATAAAAAATACTAAACGTTTTATAAAAATTCTGAAAAAATTATGAAAAGTAGTTTGAATAGTGAAGAATCTAAGAAAAATAAAATTTGTAACACAGCTTATTGAATAAGCTGTGTAATAAGCAAAAACAGCTTATTAAACTAAAAGCCTAGATTGTATATAAATAATAGATTTTGCAAAGATATACCGGATGAGCTATTGTAGCACAATGGTTAAGTGTGTGGGGGTTAAAACGCTTGGTGAGGGTGGTAGAGGTCCCGGGTTCGAGTCTTGCTCACCCGGGGCTTCCCACTATCCCAAGTGTTTTAATTTTTGCCATTTTTTACAACTTTTGAAAACACTTAAAAATAAGCTACTTTTGCAAAACAACTATTTTTATAAACCACAAATAAGCACAGAAATAAGCTAAATAAGACAGAAATGCTTAAACACTACTAAGCCACTGAAATGCTAACTGTTGGCATTTTTAAGCTCAAATAAGCAAACCAAATAGAGAAATAAGCTAAATTAGATAATAAGCTACTCTAAATAAGCAACAAAGAACAAAAATGAGCAACCCAATAAGCCTAGAATGAGCTTATGAACTCAGCAGTACTAACTTTTAAGTTAGTACTGCCAGTTAAACACTTAAGTCTGCTTAGCTAATAAAAGGCAAATAAGCACAATGAAATAAGAAATAAGCAAAGGCAGATACTCAACCACATCTAATAAGCACTTAAGAACAAAAATAAGCAAGCATACTAAGCTAGAATGACAGAATACTCAAAAAGCTATAAAACTTAAGGAATTTTAAGCTAAATGCAGATAAGCTCAAATAAGCTCTAATCTAAAGGGAAAAAGCTAAAATAGGTTTAATCTATCCTAATAAGCTGAAATACATCTAAATAAGCAGGGGCAATAAGCAAATAAGCTTAAATAAGCAAATGAGCCTTTTGGCCAAAACTGATAAGCCAAAAGGCCAATAGGGACTTTTCTAGCTTAAAAATAAGCTAGAAAAAGGATCCTTATGGCTTAGTGGCTTATACCACTAAGAAGAATGGCCAAAAAGCTACAATAAGCTCCAAAGAAAAAGCATTTTGAAATAAAGGATAAGCCACAATGATCAAAAGAAAAAGCAATTTCTCAAATCTCAACCCTTAACAACCTTTTGACAGCATTCAATGAAATCAAATGCACAATGCAAGTCACTTAGCCTACTTGCATAAAACACTTAAACATGCATATCAAACACAAAAATAAGCTGCTAAACTAGACTTAAGCAAATATGCTACATAAACAGCTTATAACATCTCAGAATCAAAACACATGAAGAAATATCTTGAAAAATGAGTTTTAGACTTTGAAAACTTTTTAAAACAGCTTAATATCTCTTAAATAGGCTTATTAAAGTTAGCTTGGTGACCCAAAAGAGTTTTTAAACCATTTTGACCCGTTTGTCCCACTGTCCCAAACACCCCTTTAAAAACAGTTTTGGTATTTTTAACTTGATTAAAGCTATTTAAGCCAAAACTTTTCAAAGACCAGATGGTAAACAGCTTATAACAAACTAAATGAACAAATATAAGCAATCAAATAAGCCAGAATAATAAGCTAAGACACTATGCTAATATTTTTGGTTTTTATGACTTTTTTATATCAAAAACATGAAAACTAAGTTCTAAACAAACAATTGAACTAAATAAGCATTAAACACAAATAATAAGCAATTATAAGCTAATCTAAACTAAAATAAGCAAATAATAAGCAGTATGAAACAGATTAAAGCTAATAGTGTAAATTTAAGCTTAAATGTAAAGAAGAAACTTACAGGAGCCTTTGCTCTAAACAAGGCTAAGATTAAGCTCAAATGAGCTATCAACAAGCTCTAGCTTATCACAAGGATAAGCTAGTTAAGTCCAATAAGCTCTTCCAGGGTAAGCTTATCATCCAAAGCAATCAAATCCATCCATAGCATAGGTATTAAACTGATTTTAAACGTGTAAGTAAATTAGTGATCAATTTGAGTTCAATCTAAGCTTAGAGACTTAGATGAGCTTGAGATGAGCTTATTAGAAGCTTATGAAACAGTAACAGCTTATTTATCAAAGTTTATATGTAAGTAAGCTTTGAGAAAAGTAAGAGCATAATAAGGAAACTTGATTTCTATTAATAAAACAGCTGATTACAATACTAAAAATTGAAATGACATTAAGTAAACAATAAGCTAAAACATTTTTAAAGAAAAATCACAAAAGCTAAATTTTATAAGCTGAAAATGTAAAAAAAAATCTATCTCTACTGTGAGTGAGAAGGTCTTGTATTTATAGCTGAGAGAGAAGCTTCTAGGCCTCTCAACATACTCCTCCAAGCTTTGATCTCGTCCCTTCTTTTAATGACAATCAATGGATCCTTTGTTTAAGCCGTTGGATCAAATAAGTGAGCACACAGATTGCCAGCGTGGCATTCCGTGTGTTAGAGTACTTGTGCTTCTTTACCAAAGGTTTTAGTGCAAAAATTTCCTTCCTTGCATCCACGTGTGATACCTTTGAGTCAATTCTAGCCAATGAGAGGCTTTGGTGACGTCTTCTTTTGCCACATAAGAGCTTGGTACTCGAATCTTAGAGCCACGCTGTCAATTGCAATTTACCTCATGATTTTGAGTTGGGTAATTGTTGAGACGACGATGAATAGTAAAACCAGAGTTTCGAGCCCTTTTCTCTCTTTTCTTTTTTTATATCTTTGTTTGACCCAAGGGTGTGTTTGTTGACTTGGGCCCGGGTATAAAGAATTGGGCCACAGGTTTGGATTGGGCTTGGTTATAAGGGTTTTGTTATAAAAGACTAACGATCGTTAGTCCTTTATAAATAAAAGGCTAACGGTGTTAGGATTTTTGGGACTTTTTGTGAAATTAGGTTTAACATTTAGGGCATTTTTGGTATTTTAAGGATTTTGTCTTTTGTGAGTTGACCAATGTTGACCAAGGGTTGACTTTGTTGACCTTTTGCTAGATACTTCCGGCTCTCTTGCACTCTATCCGTTCCCGTGTCCGTGTTTGTCCGGCTTTGACCGTTTTCTTGTGATTTTTGCACTATCCGTACCTACACATTCATAAACAACAAAATACACAAATACAAGTATATTTTTGCACATTTTGATCATTTAAGGGCTATTTTGGATATAATAAGGATATGTGATTTCTCACGTATCATATATATTTGTTCACAAGAAGCTAATAATTAAACATGAGTATTGTGATCTCAGTATTAGAGTTGTATTAAACATACAAGCCATAACGTAGTCATGCATATATTTGTTTTGAAGACACACATTTAATAATCATACAAGTTCACCAATTTATATTCATACCCTTATGTCATGCACATTTTATAAACCTCTGCGTTATACTTAAACAATTAATACTTCTTATCTTAAACCAACATATCAAAATCGATTCAAACACGGTACTGTGAATAATAGTTGGACCATTAATTCTAGATCAAGAACTCTAAAGCAACAACGTATCCATTCTTTCTTTTACTTTCATTTGGTCAAACACTAGGCACAAATATTCAACTCCATTTATTTCAAGTAATCGTTGCAAATTTAATTAGTAAAATGGTGTGTATAAAAACCAGTAGTAGAATGATGACAATCTTATAATCTCCTAGGACTTTGTTAAGTTTATAAAACTCTATATTCATTTGGATTTGGCCTAGCTATAGTAACTAGTATCAAAAGATATGGTCATATTACTGAATTGGTTTTTCATACATTATCTTTAAAGTGATAACCAACATGCATGTATAAAAGATCACACAAACTTTTGTTACTCATAAATCATTATTTTATCCCAACAATTAAACACCATTCTGTATGTCATGGATTTTACTTTACTCTTAGATTTAAAAGTTTTAATATCTCTTCTATATACATGTATGTCCCAAATATTTATGTAAACCTATACTTTGATTAAACTTAGGTGATTCCAAACTAGACATTTATTGGTACTATGAAGTTAATAAAGTATCACTGCATAAGAAATTTTAACAGTATATGGTTTTACCTTATTCAGTTATCAAAACTTGAATCGAACTGTAGAAACCTTAGAATCAAGACCGGCGTCCTTCTAATGTCCTTTCTAGGGTTTGTGTGCAGTTTGTATGTTTTTATCCCCCTCAAATGATATGGAAGTGCCATAATATTTAAAGTGACTTGTACATAAAATTTCGAAAGTATCCCTAGTGATTTGAGGAGTCCAGTAACTGATTCCATTGACTCATTCTACACACGTTTTCTTCTTTGAGATTTAACTTTATAGGCCCAATATATATACCCGTATTTACTTTATGACAATATAAAAGCCACCTTTAAAAACTCATTAAATTTATATTTAGTCCTAGAAGTCGAACGAATCACCAAATTCATCTCATAGAATTTTCCGGGTATTACACCATGAGTAGAGCAACATATCAGTTGGATGTAGGTTTTTTCACGCCCGTCACTATGCCCGATATCAACTTCTTTACCGGTTGAAATCCTTGACCGAAAAAACATGTCCACAAGGGTATCGCGCACAACGTTATGCCAATGTTTGATACAAACAACACCAACGCACGATACAACATGGTCTCCATAAATATCCCCCGCGGAGACCTTGGAGCAAGCTGAGCACGGTTTCGGAACAAAGAATAAGGGAACACCCAATCAATAGCATAACACACACCGGTAAGTCCTATTATTCATAGTCTGTCCCAACCCAGAAATCGAAACCACCCTAAACTAGTCAGAAGTATGATCCTCCATTTGAGACTTCCATAAAGCCATTTGTCGAGTAGATAGGAAAAAAGTAGATTCAGCCGTTTGAGTAACACGCGTGAAATATATATATCTTTCACGCCATATGCGTGAAATATTATTATTATTATTTTATCATTAGATTATTTTATTTTTTATTATAACATCACTTTATTAAAAATTCATAGGTTTTACAAAATATTAGAGAAAAACCGAGATACTATCTGAGCTCCCACTCCTTTAACAATAACGAAACTAATCCTATTAAAAATATGACCAGCCGTACGTGCCCCAATGTCCTGAGTCATGGAGAACTTTCGGATTCGTTTCAACAAGGTAACTGCGTCTACCTCTAATTCTCACAAGGAAGAGAAAGAAAATTGGAGAATCTCATATCTAATAGCCGCACACTTATCCAAATACTTACCGCGTTTACGTTGTGCAACATTAATCACGGCCTAACCGGGTATGAAATCAACCATCCCGGTTTGCATCAACAATATTATTTATCTTTTTGAACAAAGTCAACAAACGGATGCTCCTTTTATCGAAAGTCCGAAACGAAGATTATTCTTTATTTTATACTCCCTTCGTCCCATAATTATAGTCCACCGACAAAAAACACGCAGTTTAAGAAAACATTAACTTTACAGCTTTCTCTCTTACTTTTTGCACAATGACATTTTTACCTTTAACCAATTAATTTATAACTTCTTTAAAGTTTGTAATAATAATATTAAGTGAGGGTGATATGGTAAACTTAATTTAAATTTCCTATCTATTTTTGAAAGTAGACAATTAATTTGGGACAAAAAAAAAACATGAACTATAATTATGAGACGGATAGAGTAATAATTATAACTACCCTTACTGTTTTACAATTTTTTTTATTTCCTATTGAAAATTGTTGTACATTCCTTTTATTATTGAAAACATTGAAGTACATTTGGAACAGCCGCGTATGGCATATAAAATAAGAAAACTGCATTTTTACTCGTGAACATAATGAAGGCTGGTCACATTTACATAAATTTTTGTATTTGTGTGACGAATTTCGAAATGCTTTTCTTGCATTTTTTGCCTTAACGAATAATCTTTGATTATGATGAAGATCATATATAACCACTCCATTACATGACCACTAATGATTCTTTGTTTGGATCAACTAAAAGCAACTCCAAATTTATCGGAATAGTAAGATTTAAAACCATGTGTCATGCCATGCACCCATTAAACAATCAATAATTTCAGTCTTTAAGTGCAAACCCTCAGTGACCATTATTTTCTGTCATGTCCTCACTGTTACTTTATTTTCATATTATCTAAACAACCAATGTCTCAGGTCCAAACATGAGATTGTGCAGCGTCCGCAACATCAAATACGATGAAATCCAATACCGATTCACGTCAGGCGAGGTTTGATTTGTTAATATTATTTCTATTCCATCATATCTGTTATTTTTTCAAAGAAACCAATCTTTGCATATTTTGTTGTTTTCTAGACCTTGACGATAATTACTACTTGTCGTCTCGCGTGGTTTTGTGCATGGGTTTATCAAACAGCTATTCCACCACCTCCTAAAAAAATTAGCTCAAAGATGGACTTCTTATTTACTTCGTCGCGTATAAAAGCTTCATGTTGGAGATATTTAGCATATGAAGATAAGGGGTCCCAAAGATAAAGCCAAATCTAAAGTTATATTTCTCCATGGATTTGGTAGTAGCAAGTACAAAAACCCTTATGTAACCGCAGCCTCACCGTTACAAAACTTTCCTCTACTTTATTATGTGTCATCCTTTTTGTGGTAATAGCTTCGCACAAATGTTGTTTAATGATTACAGTGTGTTGTTGAAGAACTAGGAGTGTACATTGTAGCAATAGATCGGCCTGGTTATGGAGAGAGTGACCCTGACCCTAATCGAACCATTAAGAGCATGGCTTTTGATATTGAAGAGCTCGCTGATGAGCTGAACCTTGGACTGAAATTCTACGTAGTTGGACACTCTATGGGTGGCATGATTGTATGGTCGTGTCTCAAGTATATCCCTCACAGGTCGGTTTCTATATTGCATATTTTCAAAGCATTTCTACATAATTATTATAGAGTAACCTTATAATACTTGTTATCTTTTTTTTAGAACGGCAAACTTTTACAACCTACACCACCTATCTCACAAATTCTATTTCACATATCTCTAACGAGACTTGAACCTACAAACTCTAAGTTGATGAGCCACTCACGTACGGTTTGGCCAAGAGGCCTTGGTACTTCTTATCTTTGTTTTAGTGTCAAATACTCAGAGACTTGTCTCTCTTGTGACCAAAACTCATAAGTTCTTGCTTGTAGATTTGTGGTGAACAAATATGTTGGGAAGATGAAGATAAAACTCACTGTTTATACTTGTTCACTATATTGAATAGAAACTATGGCTATTTATAGCCTTTACAAGAAACTACTTTGCATACAAATAGGAACCCACTATTCCTAGCTAAAGAACAGGTACACATGACCTAGCTTTACCCAACGTGCAAATATGCATACATAATATTCGGTAAGATTTTTACCAATTCAAACTAGATTATTACTACTAGGAACCTAAAGACTTGTTAAACTAAAGTCTACCATGCCATGCATACGTGACATAAACCCTTCACATAAACGATTAAGCCAACATTCACCCCCTTAATCGTTTATTCACACCTGTCACTTACGACAGCCCGAATTACAGTTTTTTTCTTCCGAACCATCCGGACTTTTCCCGGACACCCCGACCACCACCGGTCATGTCCAAAGTCATCTCGGTTCAACCCGAATCAAATCGACCACACTTGCAACATGTCACATGGCATCATGCTGGAAACGTTCACTAACATCACGACTTTTACCGGATCAACGACCTCACCTCGGCCACATCCAAAGCCACCCGATTGAACTCCAACGCCATAATGTCACACCGTGTTTTTCTCAAATATCTTCCTTTTTTCTGACCGCCTTTGTTCAAGAGGCCACTCCACCGACAAAGAAAACAAAGGTACACCGCCTTCTACCGTTTTCTTTCAACCCGCTAAACGAACCAAATCCAAAGCCACCTGCCTTGACGAATTTTTTACGCTCGTTTTTCACGCAACTAAGCCGGTCTCCTCTTATCACGAACAATCCGATCAAGGTACCCACAAAAACTTTTTCAAAACAGTCACCCACAAACAACCTACTGTTGTTTTTCACGTGAGAACCGCTGTCCCGAAACAGTCCTTTTCCCCTCCTTTGATGACGACTAACAGCTACGAGACACACCGGTGTTCACGCGTCACCCCCGTCGTCCCAACCAGTACTCTCCCCGCGACAACGACTGACACGAACCACCTCCCGGTCTCCGTCTTCTGCTGTATAACAGTCCCAACCCTTTTTCCGATCAGACCTGTTCCAAGAGCTCTATTCACCCGATCAAGAAAACGAGCTACCACTTTTGTCTACTTACTTTCTCTCTCGTTCTTGCTTCTTGCTTATCGGTTCTTGCTTACCGATTCTTGCTTGTCGACTCTTGCTTGCCGACCCTTGCTTGCCGACCCTTGCTTGTCGACTGTTTCTTGTTTGCTACTTGCTACAAACACGAAACGTTTTACTTGCTATCGTTGTCTTGCCTGCTACTTGCTACAGACTATGCGACAGACTTCTTGCGATAACTTGCTCTTGCTTTCTTTCTTTTGATCACCAACTGATCAACCTTGCTGTGATTTCTTGCTATCTTTCTTGCTATGATTTCTTGCTAGTTTCTTGCTATCTTTCCTGCTTTTAAACATTCCTTGCTACTGCATTCTTATGCTTACTCGCTGTGATCAAAACTTGCTGCTTGCTTTTGTCTTTCGTTGCCTGATTACATGGGTTGCAATCAGACCCTTTCTTTCTTGCTAGACACCAGGCATCAGCCCCGGTGGCTCTGATACCAAATGTAGATTTGTGGTGAACAAATATGTTGGGAAGATGAAGATAAAACTCACTGTTTATACTTGTTCACTATATTGAATAGAAACTATGGCTATTTATAGCCTTTACAAGAAACTACTTTGCATACAAATAGGAACCCACTATTCCTAGCTAAAGAACAGGTACACATGACCTAGCTTTACCCAACGTGCAAATATGCATACATAATATTCGGTAAGATTTTTACCAATTCAAACTAGATTATTACTACTAGGAACCTAAAGACTTGTTAAACTAAAGTCTACCATGCCATGCATACGTGACATAAACCCTTCACATAAACGATTAAGCCAACAGCCTTCACCTCTGTGTTCCTTATTCCAATGCTTCAGTTTGGATGTTGGGACTCATATGAAGGAAATGTAGCTAGGATGAAAGAGCCCCTTATATATTGTGAATGGGGCTATACATTGCACAATGATGCCTTCTCTTATCATTCATACGCCATTGTGGATGATGGTTGAATGGTATATGGGTGATTAGAGCTTGAAAATGTAGTTGTGAGGGTATGGTGTATTGGTGCTTTATGGTGAACTTGATAAGGTTAGATATGTGTCTAATCCTATCTCTGTCTATGGGTTCATTCAGAGATGAATAAAGTCTTGCA
>BQNB010134449.1:2281-18312 GCA_026074375.1 Tanacetum coccineum | reverse complement strand
TTCAATTCTTGCAACAGGGGCAAAGACTTCATCATAGTCAATCCTTTCTTCTTGTGTGTATCCTTGAGTAATCAATCTTGCTTTATTTCTTATCACAATACCCTTTGCATCCTTTGTATTCCTGAAAACCCACTTAGTGCGTATAGCCCTTTTTCTAGTTGGTAAATCCACTAAAGTCCAAACTTTTTGTAACTTGAATTGTAGAAGATCTTCCTGCATAGCCTCTATCCAGCTTGGATCCTTTAATGCATGAATTACCTTTTTGTGTTCTTCTTATGATAAAAAACAAGCAGTTTTGAAGGTCTTTATGGTTTGTTCTTTGTTGAATAGTACTAACAAACCCATGTTCCTCCAAATTCTTTGACATCTTTCTTGTTTGTGTAGCTGATTGCAAATCTCCAATCACTTTATCAAGAGGATGATCTTTATGAATTCTTGTAGTTAGAATAGGACTGACTTGGATTGTTGTATCCAAATTGTTCATGTCAGCCTCTACACCATCATCTTCATCATCTCTTATGAAGTCAAATATGCTATAATCTTCCAAAGCAGACATATTTGGATCAAATGGAAGTTCAATGCTTGTTTTTCCACTAACAACATTAACTTCATTTGTGCTAGCAGCATTAACATTGTTAGTGCTGTTAACATTATCTTCCTTCTCTTGATCATTACATTCACTATCTTTTCTTGGATCTTCATCAACCTTCTTTCCATCATCACTTGAAGGTTTGGATCCATCATCATGAGAACTCTTTGGATCTTGGGAAAATGGTAGATCAGCAGTCCATAATGGTAGCAAAATGTAATCTTTGACAGGTTTTGTCTCCTTTCTAGCTTGACCTGCATTATCACTTGCTTTTGTACCTGCAAAACCATTAGACTGTGTACCTGCAATAATTGGCTCATAATTTATTGTTCTTGTTAGTGCATCAATATCAAATAGCCAATCTGGTCCACTCCCTACAACATTAGGTGTACTTTCACTGAACCTAATATGCAAGTTTTCTTCCATTATCCTTGTTCTACGATTGAATACTCTAAAGGCTTTACTATTCAAAGAGTATCCAACAAAGAAACATTCATCAGTCGTACCATCAAATTTGCCTAAGTAATCTATGGTATTAAGAATGGTAACAGGACACCCAAATTGCACCATCCAGCAATTTTCGAAATTATTAAATAACTATTTTACCCTTTGACTTTTTGGGTCCGAATTGACTTTTTGACTTTTGACGTTTTATTGTCTAATAAAAGCAATTACCGTGTGGCCGGTAAAATTTTTAGAACGTATTTCAAATAATAAATCATATTTATTATTATATTTCTCAAGTGGAAGTTATTTTTAACTTATTTGGCTCGAAAACGAAAAAAAAGATATATGTTATTTATAAGTTGACGTATCGAAAACGAACCACTAAATCACATTTTCACAACTCGGACCCTAAAGCAATTTGATGTAAAACGATATTTCAGACAACTTTTTAGCTTTACCCGTTACTTGAAAACAAGAAGAAGAGGCAAAACAGCCTCGCAAGTTTCGAAAACTGCACACATCGGGTACGACAACACAAAAATAATTAATTTTATTTTTAATTATAACTATTTATTAATAAAAATATTAAAATAAAATCATTTATTATTTTAATTATTTAAGGTTGTGATAAACTCGCGATTATCCGTGTTAAAACTCATTTTTTAGTTAACAGAGTCACAAAATAAATAACAAATATTTATTTTAAATGTTATAAAAATATTTATGAAATATTATCAAGTAAATACTCATTTTTATCAGAAAAATGATTTGGAAAACAATGGCACAAGTTTCATATTTTGAATCATCCGTTAAGTCGCTCAAACGAGTCCCGAACCATTATTTACCAAAATTTACACTTTTGGTCCCTGTGAAGTATTTATAAATTCACCCTCAACTTCTAAATACTTGTCATATTAAATTACAACTTGTATATATATATATAAAGTTTAAACATTTATTTTGATTTTATATCAAATAACACACACACACACCAACATATATCTCTCTCTCCCTCTCCCATATTTTCCGGCCGCCGGCCACCACTCAGCCGCCGCCTCCGGCCACCAGAAAAATTTTTCGGCGAGTATTCCGGCCAAGTCAAAAAGTGCTCCCCATCCCCCGATCTATCCGACCCACCACCTCACGCGCTACCACCTCCACACCACCCATCACCGCCGCCGCTGCCATCATCGTCATCATCATCATCGCAGCTGCTGCTACCTCAGCCGGCCCCCATCACCACTCCATGCGACCACACCACCCACTGACACCACGGCTCGCACCCCACCACCCCCGCAACCACGCCGCCACCATCATCACAACACCAGGAAGGGTGCGTTCGGTTTGGTACAACGACCCATCGTGCGTCTGGTTCGTTTTAACAGCCAACAAGGATGCGTTTGCATCCAGCTTTAGCAACTAGGGGTGTTCGTTGTGATTTATGACAGCCGAGGGTGTGTTGGGTTTGTGACGACAGGAAATGGGTGCGTTCGGTTGATGTTATCACCACCAGTGGGTGCGTTTGGTTTAGCAGCTTAGGGTGCATCTGGTTCTTTTTATTTTTGTTCCCGGCATAGAGTGTGTTCGGTTTATCAGTAAAACACACCAAGGGTGTTTGTTTTTATGGGTTCGGCCGTAAGAGGGAGCGTTTGATTTCGGCGTTTAGGGTGCGTTGGGTTTAAGGATAGCACCACATGTGCGTTTGGTTTATCAGTCCCGCACTAAAGGTGCGTTTGGTTTAGCAGTCTCGCACTAAAGGTGCGTTTGGTTTGCAAGTCTCGCACTAAAGGTGTGTTTGGTATTAAAAACAGCCCACAAGGGGCGTTTGGTTGTGGGTTTAACAGCCCACAAGGGGCGTTTGGTTGGGCAGAAAACAACATAAGGAGGTGTTTGTTTGGTTTGGTAGATTTGCAAACGGGTGCGTTTGGTTTTGCACACCAAAGTATCAAGGTTCGTTGGTTTATGCACTTGACTAATAAAAATAACACGAGATATATAAATTATAAACCGGATATATATTGGTGGTTTAAATTGGTTAAATAAATATGATGTTTATTATTTGGTTTAGTTTAGATATGTCTAAACAAATTAATTATTATATCTAAAACACGCGGGGTGCTTGGAAATACTGACACGATTAATTTGCAACAGATTTGATTTCGGGAAAAGTTGAGTTGTTACGAATATGGGATTCGTTTTATAAACGGAAAAGTCATGACGGTATTTTATAAAATTTTCTTACTTTGTAATGTTTTAGACTAAAACTTTTATTAATTTTAACCCGGTAAAAGAGACTAAGTTATATTTTAAATTATACTAAAACTTTAACTATCGATATCTGACATCGAAACGGAAAATAGATTTTACAGAAGACAAACAAATTTAGTACGATCCGTAATAAGATAAAACAGATTAATTTATAAAATATTATTTCCATAACTAGAAGATAACTTATAATTGTTGTAAAAGCTTTACCACATCGTCTTAAAAATAGTTGTAACCTTAAAACGTAATTGTCGTTTATGCAATGAACTATTTATTTAAATTAAGTGGTGATTTTAGAAAACCGGTCAAACAAATTGGTTAGTTATTTACTCACACCTTTGTATATAATTATGTGCAAAGATTATATATTTCACTTAATCTTCGGATTGTGTTTCTTCGTTATATAATTCCGGTACGAATTATATAATTGTTTATCTATTCATTTGTAATTTATACAGAATATTTTACATCCATTGGCGTTACTTTTCGATTTATTTTATTTTAACAATCACCAAACTATTAAAACGTGGAATTATAATCTTTTACAACGTGTCGCGTTGATGTTTACCATTCATCGGGAATCCTAATTCATTATCCTTAGGCTTGTGGGTCTTAGCGTTAAGATTAGTTGCAACTTTCTTGATCGAGCCGCTTCGTCTCTGTTTGTGTTGTGTATATTAAAGTGCCTATCTGTCAATCATTTCTTCATTCATAGTGGTGAGTATATAACTCGCTTTTTCAATCTTTTGAATGTTTTTTAAACACCGCGAGGGATACAATGCTGTCTACAAACTCTTATAACTTACTCGGTTATCTTATAACAACGTGAATTTTTCTTTAAAGGATATTGTGAGTTATAAACCCCCCTGTTTTACTGGTTTTTACATATATTTTTGGGGTTGTGGAACGTTGTTTAAAATTGCATTTACATGGTTGATTTACAAATTGGTTTACATAATTTATTTATATATTCGCGACGAGTACAATTTGTGGTCTAATTTTTTAGGCGTGAACACTCGCTATACAATTGGTTATACACTCATTTTGCATATCTAACAGGTGAGATACAACCATTGGTTTTTACTTAGGGATGAAACAAGTTTACTTTTACTCGAATGATTATGATTAGCTTGGTTGCATGAACTCGTATTCACTTGGAGGGTGTGAGCGCGAATGTTATGAAATAGATGTATTCGGGATTGACAATCCCCGTTCGGGTGATTAGCTATCATTGGGCAAACGAACGTTATAACATGCCGGAACACGATTGGTTGAGTCTTTAGGGCCAACAAATACATACAGATGAATATTTTCATAAATGCTAGGTGTTCTTGGAGGGGACACCTATGATGGGTACACATTATTTTCATTAATGCTCGGGTGTTCTTGGAGGGGACACCTATGATGGGTATACATTATTTTCATTAATGCCCGGGTGTTCTTGGAGGGAACACCTACGATGGGTACACTCTTACTGTGCCTTGAATAAAGTGGCATACATACAAGTCTACGTCGCAGTTTCATGAACTTAGAGTAATTGTAATCATTGTTTTATACTCACATGGATATTTACTGTGTCTTGAATAAAGTGGCAATACATACTTGAAACATTTTGGTGATTTTATAATAGTCACAAAATGTTCGTATGAACGTTGTACCGTATTGTTCCAAAGTAGGTATGATATATTTAATATATATTATATATATATATATATATACTTTATCATACATTACTTTGAACAATTACGGGTACATAGTCATACGTACATTTTTGTGACTATTTGGGGATTTAAATGGTCATGCATACTTTACAACTATTTGATTTCTAAAAATAATACATACATTTTGGAAGACATTTAAGGATTTTAAATGATCATCACACTTGACAGAACTTTGGTTCAGCTTTTATGCTTAAACAAATATCTATGAAACTCACCAACTTAATGTTGACTCTTTTTAAAGCATGTTTTTTCAGGTGAATAGATGCTTGGTATTATTGATGTGCACTGGTGTCTTAAATTCGACAAGAGTTCATTCATGGATTATACTTACATACAATTGATCAAATCTCGTAGGGCTTATTTTCAATTCTTTTCAGTGTGATGCAAATTATGGGACAAATGTTATATTAATTTTAAGAAAATCAACGAGATTACTTTTCAAACGACACATTTAGAGGTCGTTCTCATGTATCTAGCGCTGTGTATTATGAAGTAACGCCCCCGAACATATTTCCGCTGCGACACATTTTTGGGGGTGTTACAGATTGGTATCGGAGGATTGGTTATAGAGAACTAGGTTGCATATTTTACCCTAGACTATAACCGTTTTCACAAAAATATAGCATTGGCATCAACATCAAAACAATTTTCAAAGTGCATACATTACTTGTATTATTGCTTTTATTACCTTGTTATTAAGTGCTTACTTGACATTATATATATATATAATATATTTATATATATATATATAATTAATATATTTGCTTGCATCCCTTTTGCGTATATTCATATGTTGATTTTATATAAGAGTTAATTATATAAATACTAGAACATTTCTTAAAACATTGTGAGTTGCACAATGATCTCATTTATACCTTAGACATTGTGAGTTACACAATGGTCTTATTTTACTTCTTAGACATTGTGAGTTGCACAATGGTCTCATTTCGTTCTCAGGCATTGTAAGTTAAACAATGGTCTCTAAGAATATTATTTTTCTTCATAGCATTTTAAATATCGTATTACACGGAGGACCGTCATAATTTGTGTTTACATATAATTATGTATGAATTAAGTATTAAAGTCTTGTATGGCGGGACTTGTTCTATGAGGATTGATATGATATTGGTTAGTGTTAAAATCCGTCACAGTTATGTTTACAGGGATTATGATGATCTAAAGTATACAGTCTCTGTATGGGCGGGACTTGTATTCAGGAGATTGATATGATAATCGCTATGTTGGACTCGTTCATAATAGACCTTACCCTTGTTACTCATACCGAGTAAATTAACTATCTTGATCTAGGTTCGATATTCCTTGGTAGTTTTACTCCCCGTCTCGAGAATGAGTTTTAAACATCGCCCATAATCTTTAGAATCACATGCATCGTCATGTTATCATCACCTTGAAGGTTTTGTATTTCTTGTTGTACGCGTATGGAATCGGAAATATTAAGTTAGGATGATTTTATAATCTTCTTTATTTAAAGGATTTGGACGCCTCTTCAGTTAATATAATAAATTATTAAATTCCCCAGAACCATAAGTTTATAAAATATATTATTTAAATCAATATTTGGGACGCTTCATTATGCAATAATTGGAAATTATAATTGAGTGGGTAATGGAATCCGATATGACACGTGTAAGAACCTGAACTCGATAATCACAGGAATCCGTTAAAAGGGTCTAGAGACACAAATCGTGTCTTACTACTCAGCAGAATCTTAAGGTCTCACTTGAGCTACCTTATCTCATTCTTAAGTCATTACTTTTGCCATTGCAAATCCTTGCAATCATGGACAGTCTGTGGAGCTAACAGACTGAGTACGATATTCCGTCACCTATCGCATTAGCTCTTCCGCGAGCTCCTCCCATTTGTTAAACTTTATTCTGGAGATATTGTTTCTCGGAGGGTCCTCACCCTCTGCATCCCATCACCATTTGTTATAGTCATTGTCGTTATGGTCGCTGTTGTTGGGTCCTGGAGGGGCCCAGCTTGTACAACTTCATCCAATTGAGGATGCAACCCCCGTAAACCAGATAAGCACATATCGACGAAAGAGATAGTTGAGCTATTCATTTCGGGCCGCTAGTACGAAGACTTAGGTCGCGATACATCCTAGTACTGCCAAGTAAGTTGGGTACTTACATCCATAAGCCACGTTGATGTGAATCATCGAACGCTTCGACTACAGAAACTAACGGCCTGACTTCCGTTCTGGACATTTAAAATCGATATCCAATATACTATCGCGACTTACACCTTCTCTCTTGATGTTTTCATTTATTATGAGACTTCTTTATTAACCGGTTTATATCAGTCATAAGATTGTAATGTTTATTTTGAGATGCTTATTTTTAATGGATTAAAATATCTGGTCAAACTTAGCTAAAATTTTTTGGATATAGGAGATGTGTCGAAACATTTAAAATTTTGCTGAATTAAGTTATCAGGCGTCTTGTTAGAAAGAGTTTATTAAATCTTAAACTTTTTCTTGGTCTCAATAACGGTTAACTACAAATTTTAATCTCGGGACGAGATTTGTTTAAGGGGTAGGTACGTAAACATTTTCTGGAAATTTTTCAAAATTTTTAAATAACTATTTTACCCTTTGACTTTTTAGGTCCGAATTGACTTTTTGACTTTTGACGTTTTATTGTCTAAATAAAAGCAATTACCGCGTGGCCGGTAAAATTTTTGGAACGTATTTCAAATAATAAATCATATTTATTAATATATTTCTCAAGTGGAAGTTATTTTTAACTTATTTGGCTCGGAAAACGAAAAAAATGTTATTTCATTATTTATAAGTGACAGTATCGAAACGAACACTAAAATCACATTTTCACACTCGGACCCTAAAGCAATTTGAGTAAAACGATATTTAGACAACTTTTTAGTTTTTACCGAGACTTGAAAGAAGCAGAAGAGCGCTAAATCAGCCTAGCAAAAGTTTCGAAAATTGCACAATCGCTTGGTTACCGAAACACAAAAATAATTAAATTTATTATTAATATCACTTAATTATTTAATAAAAATAAAATAAGTTAATAAAATATTTAATATTTTAATTATTTAAGAGTTGTGTTAACGCGAATATCCGAGTTAAAACTCTTTTTATTTTAACCGAGTAACAAAATTAAATAACAGATATTTATTTTAAATGTTATAAAAAATATTTATGAAATATTATAAGTAGATACTCATTTTTATCAGAAAATGATTTGGAAAAACAATGGCACAGTTTCATATTTTGATCATCCGTTATGTCCTCAATTTTCACAACTCGGACTCTAAAGCAATTTGATGTAAAACGATATTTCAGACAAGTTTTTAGTTTTACCCGAGACTTGAAAACAAGCAGAAGAGGGCTAAAACAGCCTCGCGAAGTTTTGAAAACTGCACACAACGGGTACCGACACACAAAAATAATTAAATTTATTTTTAATTATCACTATTTATATGATAAAAATATTAAATAAAATCATTTAATATTTTAATTATTTAAGCGTTCTTGATAACGCGAATATCCAAGTTAAAACTCATTTTTATTTTAACCGAGTCACAAAATAAATAACAGATAATTATTTTAAATGTTATAAAAATATTTATGAAATATTATCAAGTAAATACTCATTTTTATCAGAAAAATGATTTGAAAAACAATGGCACAAGTTTCATATTTTAAATCATCCGTTAAGTCGCTCAAACGAGTCCCGAACCATTATTTACCAAAATTTACACTTTTGGTCCCTGTGAAGTATTTATAAAAATCACCCTCAACTTCTAAATACTTGTCATATTAAATTACAACTTGTATATATATATATAAAGTTTAAACATTTATTTTCATTTTATATCAAGTAACATACAAACACACACACCAACATATATCTCTCTCTCCCTCTCCCATATTTTTCGGCCGCCTACCACCCCTCAGCCGCCGCCGTCGCCTTCGGCCACTGGAAAACTTTTCCGGTGAGTCTTCGGCCGAAACCAAAAATGATCCTCGTCGCCCGATCTATCCGATCCTCATACTCACGCGCCTCCACTCGCGTCGCCCACCCCTCATCCGACCACCATAGTCGCCGCCGCTACCACCCCTTTTGCCGTCGTTGCCATCCACGTCCATGACCACCATGACACCACCATCATCACCATCATATCATCTCCATCTCCGCCACCCCATCACCTCCGAGAACACCACCACCGTCGCACCACCAAGGGTGCGTTCGGTTTACTGTTCACCGCACCACCACCATGGGCGCGTCTGGTGGTGGTCACAGCCACAAGGGCTGCGTCGGTTTGGGTTTCGGCACCAATTAGGGTGCGTTTGGCTGTGGCAGCCAACAAAAGGGGTGTGTTTGGTATTAAAAACAGCCCACAAGGGGCGTTTGGTTGGGCAGAAAACAACATAAGGGGGTGTTTGTTTGGTTTGGCAGATTTGCCAAACGGGTGCGTTTGGTTTTGCACAAAGATCATCAAGGGTTCGTTGGTTTATACACTTGACTAATAAAAATAACACGAGATATATAAATTATAAACCGGATATATATTGGTGGTTTAAATTGGTTAAATAAATATGATGTTTATTATTTGGTTTAGTTTAGATATGATAACAAATAAATATTATATTTAAAACACGCGGGTGCTTGAAATACTGACACGCTAAAAATTGCAACATATATTGATTTCGGGAAAACGTTGAGATATTACGAATATGGGAATCGTTTTATAAACGGAAAAGTCATGACGAAATTTATATAAAATTTCTATACTTAGTAATGTTTTACTAAAACTTTTATTATTTTAAACCCGGTAAAAGAGACTAAGTTATATTTTAAAAATATACTAAAATATAACTATACGATAACCTGACAACGAACGAAAACTATACTTTTACAAGGAGACAACAATTTTAGCTACGATCCGTCAATAAGACGAAAGATTAATTTATAAAATATTATTTTATAAATTCTTGACTAGAAGGTAAAATCATAACTTTTGTAAAAGCTTTACAAACATCGGTTGTTTAATTCATAACTTTAAGACGTGTGTCTACTTTTATGCAAGGACTTTTTATTAATTAAATTGGTGTCGAAATATTTTGTTTTAATTATTTCCTCACGTTCCTTATATAATACCTGTAAAGTATTATATACTTCACATAAATCTTTGGATTGTCTATCTTCGTTATATAATTCACGGTACGAATTATATACTTGTTCATATTTCATATATATTACACACTTTGCGTTTACTTTCGATTTATTTTATTTAACCAACTACCAAACTATTACAACTTGTGAATCTAAATCTTTATCAACGTGTCGCGTTGACGTAACCATTCATCGAGAAATCCAAAAACATTATCCTAGGCTAGTGGGTATTAGCCGATAAGATTAGTTGCAACTTCTTGGTCGAGCCGATCTGGTTTCCGTTTGTGTTATGCTTAATATGTGCATTTCTGCCAATCGTTCTGCAACATCAATGTGAGTTCATAGCCCCAGCTTTTCTATTTTAATGGTTTTCATAAACTGTTTTCGGGGTGAGAATACATGCTCGTTTTACTACACAAACCTATTGATTTCTATACGTAAGCGTTACATGACTATTTTACTAAAGCTTGATTTGTTTACTACATGATTGGAGATCGTTGAATACCTATATTTGAAACTGTGAATTTTGGATATGATTGTTTTACTATGAACAAAAGTGTTTTCAACTATATGCTATCCAGATTATTGCACGAATATTATTGCCTAAGTGCCGCAAATACGGGTGCAAATCCCTTATAATTACGAACTCTGGTGCAAATCCCTTATAATTACGAACTCTGGTGCAAATCCCTTATAATTACGAAATCGGGTGCAAATCCCTTATAATTACAAACTCTGGTGCAAATCCCTTATAATTACGAACTCTGGTGCAAATCCCTTATAATTACGAACTTGGGTGCAATTCCCTAATAATATATATTTAGACTTGGTGAATGTGTTTCCCTTGTCTACATTACTTGTTTTGGACTTCGGAATATGTACTTAGTAAGTTTATGTACAACATGATATCATATCTAAGCATAAAAACTTTATATATTAAATTCATAAAAACTCATATAATTCCTATTTAAAGTTTATGTACAACATGATATCAGTAATTAAATTTAAACAAAAACATCAACCTCAACCTCAACATCTATGTCAGTTAAATAAAGTTTAATTTTTATTCAATAATAATATGTATAAAATATTAATCGATATTAATATATAATGAAAATATTTATGTAAAAACCCGTACAAAATTATTAGTTATACTATCACATTTACAAAAACGTTAAACATGGTCAAATTATTACTGTACATGTCTGTATATTCAACTAAAAATTTAAAATTAATTTGATTCGTGTGTTAAATTATTATTAACTGGAATACAAATATCAAATGTAAGCACGGGTTACTGTTATATGAATATAAATAACGCGATTGTACTGATAACAACGTCTCATGTAATTATGATATAAAGTTTATATAAGGATATCCGAAAAAATTAAAAAAAAAATTATATGTTAACTTCAACAATGGTCATTATGTGCTATTAAACTCACATATTATGTAGAACATGAAATCAATAGGTAATTTTGATCAACAACATCAACCTTAACACCCATGTCAATTAAACAAAGTTAAGTCTTTCATCCGACAAAAATCTTAGCAAAATATTAATCGGTGTTAATACATAATAAAAAAAAATTATGTAAAAATGCGTGCATAATTATTAGTTGTAATAATATCACAATTACAAAACATCAACTACGGGGAAATTCTCATATGTTCGTACGTTAAACTAAAATTATATAATACATTTGATTTATGTGTAAACTTTGTTTGTGCACGGAACTTATAACTAATTAATTTCGTATATATACGTTAATGAATTTAGACTTGAAAAAAATTATTTTAAAAACTTTATTAATTAATGGAATATATCTTTATTATGTAAATAAGTTATTTTAGGGCCCGTTTTGTACGTAGATGGGTTTAGGATTAGGATTTGGATTTGGATTTATATTTGGTTTATGATTTGGATTTGATATAAGAGAGAGAAAATCAAAAAGTTGTTTGTTTTATGTATTGGGATATAATTGAGATTAAGATTTATAATTATTTAAATATTATTTATATATATATATATATATATATATATATATATATATATATATATATATATATATATATATATATATACTAGCCTCAGGCCCGTCTGTTGGACGGGTTGCTTTAAGAAATTGTATTAGGGGTTATTAAATGGATTTAAAATGTATATAACGTTGATATGAATATAAACTTATAATATATGAACTTTATAGACAACATTGCAATTAGTGTTGTTATCGTCTTTGTCGCAACATAAAACCTTGAATCTTTTTATGTTTTTGACTTACGAAACGCAACATAAAACTATCGCAACATAGCTTCATGACCCACCCGAATGATGTAAATACATATATCACAACCAATCATAAGATATAGTCTTTTACATAATAGAAGAGTTAAAACCTTCTTATACCTTTGATGCATGAACTCAACAACATATCCAATGGGAACGCTAACTGTGGGCATAGAAAATAAATTTAATCAACTATCAAGATGAGATTGCAATAAGTCAAGAGCATATCAAATGGGCCGAAGAGAAACACAAAAATAAATACCGTTTCAGCAAAGGCGCGAGCTTTATTTGGTTCACCAATACCAATGGCAATTAGCTTCACACCCTTTTTTGCATCGCTGCCATATCATTATCAATTTTAGATATTTTGATAATGGGTTAAAGTACCAGGGTTTTTTCGAAACAATAATGTTTCTCGCTATTTTACACTAATTCAAGAAAGATAAAAGTATTCACAATTTAATTCCCACGTATCCATAATTACCCGTTTTGATCTATAATTACCTATATAAATTGAAGCTTCACCAGCAGCCACATACATGTTAGAGGTGTTGCCCACAAGCGTAGTACGTTTCATGACAGATTCTTCACACCCATCACGCAATGTCATTGTCAGTTGAGGAAAATCCATAAGCACCTGCCCAGTTATGATACAACATTATATATAAGCATATATAAAAAATTATACATAAACTAATATGTGTTGAGTGGGAAGTAATTCAATGAGAATTTAACTGTGTTTAGAACCTATATGAACACTTATCATGACATTAAATAAAGGAATCGCAAAATGAACTTTTCAAAATGAATTCTTAATTATCCTAACAATTGTTCAGCTTTGTAATGAGATCAGATTAGATGGTGAGAGGGTTTTTTAAACTCAATAATAAAAACATCATATTAGTAACAGATGCATTCATCCATGATTATGTATTAAGTTAGATTAAAGAAGGATAAACGTTACAGAAGCATTCATCTATTGAATCATTTTCCTTTTTTCCTTTATGGTTCAGTACTTGCATCATTGCCTATACACACTACACCATTGGCTATCTTTCGTTTCCCAAATTCCCCATCTTTCATTTTTTTTACTCTCTCTATTTCAATATTTCTGTTGTCTAACAATTCATCAAGGGGAATCTCTTTTCAACTATCTCTTGTATAACTTTTGTTGAACTCAAATTCAAGACCTAAAAGAATAACCATTTCTAACACATAATTGATTAGTTTTGAGAACACCTCATCTCCAATAGCCATATTCAACCATAGCTTATAGTTGAAATCATATAAAGCTGTAAATGATAAGCGATCTTCGGTTAGATTCTTTTCTCTTCATTTAGGCATTTCATTAACCACTTAGTATGTATGTTCATTTGTGAAGACGATGAAACTAAATTCACGACTCGCCATGTTCACAAATTTAAATTCATGATTATATATTACAATGAACACGAAAAACATAAATAGAATTAGTATAATCATTAAAAACAACAACGACTCGAAATTATCCCTAAATCCATGAAATTATTTAGAATCAATTGAAAATATGAATATCAATAAACGAAATCTTGTGTTTAACAACTAAGCAGTTTCACCCGACAATCATAACTTTTAAACTACTTGAAAAAGTGATGGTAGATAAAAAATATATATAAAATAAGTACTTAAATAATCAATTCCACCCAAGTAGTTCGGCGATGACTTATGCTTTAGGCAGTAAGCAGTGTATAGTAAGAAATCCCAAACACCCCCATCGTACAAATACCTTGAAACATGGCAACCACAACCATTCGATTATAGCAACCACATCGTACAAATACCTTTGAAACATATTCAAACATAAAAAATTAATAACTTAAATATAAAAAACAATCTGAAATTGACTGGAAATGAAAAAACAGCATACCTGATGTAATCAATTTGATAAACCATTACTAAATACATCTTAAGTTTAAAGTCTTGGATTTAAGTTCACGTTTGCCTTTTAAAAGCTGAACCAGAGACCATCATGATGAACTACAAATGAAGCCTCAGCTTTTAATGGAAATGAACTAATCTAATTCCCATGAACATTTTTTGTCACTTCCATCTCTATGCTATTGTTATTTAAACTATCGCTTTATAGTTTTTAGTTCTATTCAAATAGCTTTGGAAAACAAATTTCATTGTTGATGCTGTCAAGTGCGTGATCTTGGTGGTGCAGCAAAAATTTATGGCACTTTGAGTAAAGTGGTTGATTGAAATAGGCTGAAAGTCTTACTCGCAATCGTTGTGGAGTTAGTCAAGGTCCAGACCTCATCAGGGAGTTGTTCTATAACTTCCTATCGACATAGTATGTATCCTTCTGATATTACATCTTCGATTTGAGTACTTAAAGGGGGTGTTTAAATCACATTTTTAAAAGAATTTTGTTTACATATGAAAATAGGAGCAAACTCGACCAAAATACAAACAGGACAGTTTGGTATTTGGGTGATTATGTAGTTATCATTTTATGTCCAGTTTGCTTCTGTCATTGGGTGTTTTTAGAAGATCCAAAGTGACTCAATCGCGCTGATAGCAGCAAGCAGACTCATCTTTACTCTGAGTTTTTACAGCCTCTCTTTCAACACGTGTTTTGCAAATTTTAGATACTTTAAGGATGAGCAAGAAAAATGAGACATGAATAATCAAACCATTATTTTTGTGGCATATGGTGGTTGGGATTGTATGATTTAGTGCTTATGTGCAAGTTTTTCAAGCAGGTAAGTAGTATTGACTATTGAGTGTTTGGATCCAACTGCTTATTTCCTTAAGTATTACTGACGCGTATAGGCCCTTGATCTAAGCAGGTTTGTACCTACGTAACTTAAAGGGACCGCCGCTATCACAGGATTCATTGCGGGACTGCACATGATCCAATATCTACACTAATATTGTCATTTTATAAACATGCTATCTCGAAAAAGGGTAAAATGATACCTCCAAGAATGATTTTATCCGTATCCTCGCCAGGATGCTTGTCAGTTATCTCCCAGATAAACTTTCCACATATCTTACTGATGTTGGTGTCAAACACCACCAAAGGGGCAGTACATGATTCATCCATAATCCTTACAATGCATTTGAAGCTGAATGAAACAAACCCACATGTCACTAAAGTAAATGCATAAGAATGTAAGAAAAACATGATTGTAATAAGATGTGCAGGATTATACCGTTTGACGACTTGATACACTGTTCCACATTGTTTACAACTCTGTAAAATTAGTATATATGAAACAATAGAATGCAAGGTATTAAGACCTTGTCTCACCCAAACTCTACATGCAAATACATGTACTTTGAGCAAAATAGGTGATATATGGGTATAATTATACATGTTGCTTAATAATCCTGTCTCTTATCGGCCAACTCTTGCTAATATAATAAAATAATTTGGCGGCATCCTCAAAAAGCTTTCTCATTTCAGTATATGAAGTCCTGGCATTGACAGCAATTGCACGAAGGTGATGGACCTCAGTCACTATTTCAAAATACTTGTCTTCAGCCTTCATGAAGCACGACTGTGCCATCTT
>BQNB010134448.1:5162-18312 GCA_026074375.1 Tanacetum coccineum | reverse complement strand
GTGAGAACGAAGATCCCCACTAACACATCTCCAATATTACAGACATCATCGACCTTTTCCACTCTCTACAAGTATCCAGGGACTAGGCGATGCTAATGGCTTTCCCTTTCACCTTGAAAGGAAGAGCTAGATAGTGGATAAAACAATTGTCCATTGGATCTATCACAACTTGGGACCTATTCAAAAATGCTTTCCTAAGAAAATATCCCCCTCCTTCTTAAATTATCAAACAAATTAATGCTATAAGGAACTTTGAGCAAGAATCTAATAAACCATTACATCTTGCATGTGAATGATTCAACGACTCACTCTATATATGTCATGAACATAAAATTAATGAACATGAACAGTTACAAATTTTATATCAAAGATTGGACACTAAAACCAGACAGAAGGTGGATTTCAAGGGACCTATTCTAAGGATGACACCAGCAGCTGGGATTGAAGCCATTATTGAATTATCAAAACATTCACTTTATTGGTATATGGAAGGAGACATCAAGAACAATGATCTAAATGTTGTTTTTAAACAAATTAACAATTTCAAGCAAAACATGAATGATATTACCTAGGAAGTTTGAATGGCGCAACACAAATATAAACTTCTCGATGAAGGAAGGATCTCTAAACCGGAAGAAACCTTAAGCACCTTCATTGAAGAATCTTGTAGGAAACAAAGGGAAAACAAGAACTTATTTTGGAAGATAATGAGGAATTATGACAAACCCCTTAAGAAACAAGCCTCTTCCATAAAAACTATTGAAGGCCACCTGGGACGGATTACTGAGATTAATTATGGGAGAGAAGTTGGGAGCCTCCCGAGCTTTACGGAAACAAATCCAAGAGGATTGGCACATGCCATAACCACTAGAAGTGGGCACAATTATAACCCACCCAAGAATCCTCTTGAAGAAATTAATGACACTCAAAATAAAACCTCAGAAAACATATCTACAAAAAAAGAGGTAACACCTGACAGTCAAAAAATTATCACTAAAACTCCTGCCTCTCCTATTCCCTTTCCCAGACGACTAAAAAAGGAAAAAGAAAAAGAACAATTCCAAAAATTCTTTATAAATCTTTGGCGGCTCAATATAAATATTCCATTTATCGAAGCCTAGAATAAAGGCCCAAATATGCTAAATTCATGAAAGATCTTCTTACATAAAGGGGAAGAGGTAACGAAGCATCAAAGATTACATTAAATGAACGATGTTCAGTAGTGGGTTTAAACAAAATTCCTCTTAAAGAAAAAGATCCTGAAAGTTTTACTATACCATGCATTATAGGACAAAGTGGAATCAATAAAGCATTGGTCGACCTTGAGGCTAGCATTAGGCTTATGCCATACTTGATGTTCTTAAGATTAAACCTCAATGAATTAAAACCTACGCGTATGTGTGTCGAATTAGCCAATAAATCCACTCAAATTCCCAGAGGGATCGCGGAAAATGTCATTGTTCAAATCGACAAGTTTGTCTTCCCAGTTGACTTCGTAGTTCTTGATATGAAAGAAGACCACAAAATTCCTATCATTTTAGGAAGATCATTCATAGCCACTGCTCATGCTATGATAGATGTCTTTAACACAAAAAATCTCTTTCGAAGTTGGAGACGAAACTATCACCTTCGACATTGAAAAATCCCTGAGATTTCCACCTTCAGATAATGACACATGTCACTCTATTGACATAATCGACCTTTCCATTCTTGACCATGTTCAAGAAATTCTTCCTTCAGAACCTTTCGACTCATTTTTATTCGAACCCATTAATCATCACTTACCTACTAAAATGAATAGTCTATGGGATGACAATAAAGGAGAACAGGACCTGATTAATCAGATCTTAAGAGATCTAGAACCTAAATCTGAAGGTTATACAAAACCTACTCTTTTTGCGGCAAACATGTTTGAGGAAGAAAAACCTACCACTAAACTTAAAGACTTACCTTCCCATTTAGAATATGCTTTCCTTGTCAATAATTAAGAATTCCCCATTATTATTTCTTCATTATTATCTACCTAAGAAAAAGAATTACTTCTTGGGTTCTTACAAAGCATAAGAGTTCTTTGGCATGGAAGGTTGTCGATATCAAAGGTATTAGCCTATCTCTTTACACTCACAAAATTTTAATGGAGGATAATTTTAAACCTGTAGTTCAACCCCAACACAGATTAAATCCTAAAGTTCAAGACATTGTAAAAGCCAAAATCGTAAAACTTCTCGATGCCGGTTTAATATATGCCATTTCTGACAGTCCATGGGTAAGCCCCATACATGTGGTCCCTAAAAAGGAGGAATCATAGTTGTTACTAACAATGACAACGAACTTGTTCCAACCCGTATTGTCACTGGCTAGAGGGTATGCATTGACTATAGAAAACTCAATGACGCTACAAGAAAAGACCATTTTCCTCTACCCTTCATTGATCAAATGTTGGAACGAATATCTAGAAATGAATATTATTGCTTCCTAGATGGGTTTTCAGGATACTTCCAAATTCCTTTAGCACCTGAAGACTAGGAAAAAAACTACTTTCACTTGTCCTTATAGGACATTTCCTTATAGGAGAATGCCATTCGGATTATGTAATGCTCCTGCTACATTCCAGCGGTGCATGACAGTAATCTTTCATGACATGTGTAAAGACTTCATGGAAGTTTTCATGGACGATTTCTCTATTTTTGGAAATTCCTTTGATTCTTGTCTCGATAATTTATCCATGATGCTAGCTAGGCGTGAAGAAACTAACCTAGTTCTTAACTGGGAGAAATGCCATTTCATGGTTAAAGAAGGAATAGTCTTAGGACATAAGATATCCAAGGCTGGGAGAAATGCCATTTCATGGTTAAAGAAGGAATAGTCTTAAGGGAATATAAAGTTTCTTAAGGCATGCTGGGTTTTATAAAAGATTCATTAAGGATTTCTCAAAAATCGCCCGGCCTATGACTCAATTACTAATAAAGGACACAAAATTTGTCTTTTCTAACGAATGCATTAAGTTATTTGACATCCTTAGGAACAAATTAACAACTGCCCAGTCATCATTGACCCAAATTGGAACCTTGATTTGGTATTGTTTAGAGATAGGTACTAGGTATGAATTTAGGTTTAATCAAGGTCACAAGTCCACGTGTGTGATGCATTTATAATTATGTTGTGCACCATAATTATAATTACCTCTTTTCACACGTCTACTTATTTTCAAGATCACACCTCTTGATGATAGCCAATAGAATTTCTCCAGATTTTGATAAAACTTGGGTGGATGAAATACTTCGATTTATGAAACCTGTGGGTTATGCGTCTACCACGCTTCTGCTGCGCTACTCTGATCGTAAAGAATTGTTATTCATCAACCTTTAAAAGTCAACATCAAATAAGAATGCTATCATAAGTCTTTGTCAAAATTTTCATAACTAGTGGTATTGATATCATTTGACATTGTATAGATTCTTGTGTGTAGGTTCGACTGCTCTTTTATCTTTTGTCTATTAGCTTACGTGGGTAACAGTTTCTTGAATTGATTATAGTCACCAACCAAACCGTGCTAGTCTCTCAGGCTGAAAACCCCCCTTTTCCATTAGAATTAGGATTTAGACTGACATAGGTTTAACATAGGTTTAGATTAGAATAGAATTAACATAGATTAGACAACCAAGATATTAATTAAATCAATAGATTTAACCTCGCTCCAAGTGTTTGACACCCTACTTACCACGAAACTACTACCGATCGGGTGCACTGCCCGTTAAAGTGTTGCCTTTGGTTTAGTCGGCAAAATATAAATTTAAAACTTGAACTATCATAAATAAACACCACACAACGACACATCAAACATACGTGGCAGAATCCTTAAAAATGGTTAGCCAATAGAATCTCATTTGAAATATAAAATCTCTTCAATCAAAGTATAATTCTTTGAAAGCTCAATATACAAGTTGTTAAGCATGATCTCTGAAAATAGCCATTTTACCTCCATTTTCATTCCAATTTCTTCACCACCACTTATGTACAAGCTACTACACTCAATATACAATGTTTAAACCCTAATTATTCTATTCATAAGCTTTCATACACATATTTACACTCAAAACCCTAATTCAAAAGTCAGAAACCCTAATAACGAGGCAAAATACTAATCCATGACCTGTGTTTCTTGGTTTTTATCCATTTATAAACCTAAAAAAAATACCCAAACCAAAATAAGTCTATAATAACATAATTACAACAATTAATAATTCAGTTCAATCATCTTTCCTCATCATTTAAATCATTTCTACTTCAATTATACAAGAAACGAATCCAAGAAACCCTAATTGTGCACTAAATGTAACTTTGACCTGTTTACTCATTTTCTGACCATCTCATTCTCAAGTAAGCAACCAAGAGTCATTGTAAACCCATAAAATGAGTTTAAAAACCCTCACCCTCCTATATCCCATCCATTATCCCACTCCTTGTTAACAACTGTACCGGAGAATTACCAAAGCCTACCGACCCAACCTAAAAGCCCATATATGCAACCCTAATTCCAAGACTCCCGGCTTATTCTAATCCAATTCTTCAAACATCTTTAACACAAAACCACCACGATCAAACTTCATTGATAATAATTTATTTAAACTCTAGGATCTGTATTCTATCATTCCTAATCAAGAGTACAAAATGTAAACCAAGAAAGTCAAGAAAACCCTAAACGTGCCCTAATCAAACCCGTGACCTCATTTCTTCAATTCTAATCCATTTTAACCTAAACCAATTGCTTATCTGTGCCTAAATAATTCCTATATCACCACCTTGTTAACATATACTAAACTATCCTTAATCATTTATACACGAAATAAAGACTTGAAAACTTGTGAAAACCTACTCGAAACCCTAAAACAGACCCGAACCCTTTCATACTCAATTTTGACCCATTTCAAACCATTCCAAGTGCAATATAACTTATGTGAACTCTTATTATAAATTAACCCAGAGCTTACCCACCTGATTAACTCTCTTATTGGTTCAAATATCTGCCATAATATCCCTCCTTGTTGGCTTTGTTTTTAGCGTGACACTTCAAACACCCGAAAATCTTCCACCTTGCTTATCTAGTTCACATAGCCCCTCTTATCATCTCATGCTTTTACACATCACCATCTGCCCCTTACACACGTACCTCTTATCAGTTCATATGCATACCTTGGCTTTTAAGGGTCTTTTGACTATTACTATGGGACCTATAAACTCTTCATTTTACTCATCCCGAACTTCATCCTCTATATACACTAATAGCAGCTATTCATTTTGCGCAATATGATATTCTATAGAGAGCCTGGAAATCACAAGAAAAGAAGTGAATCAAAAATAAATCAAGAAGAAGCCCGGGTGAGTCGATTATTCTAGGGTACGAAGCCGGAAAGTCCGATGTCATCGTTCTAAGCATAAGTTCAAGTGTGTAGGTTTTAGGGAGTTCTGTGTGTCTGTCCTACACTCTTATAAGTGTTCATATGACCCTAAATTAACTTTGTTAAAGTTTCATAACCCCAATTCATGTCATTTTCCATTTTGATCCAAAAACCGTACACCCGAACCCTAATTTCGTGTTTTTCTTTAACCTAAATGATATAATGGTTAAAATATGTTATAACATATCCTAGTTTTGCGTAACTTAATGTTAAAATACCACTTTATTGATTATGAAAGGAATTTGAACATAAAACCTACGCTAGTTTACGTTTTGAAACCTAATATGACCCGTTTTACTTTATAGCTAACAATTCGTTATTTTAAACCTGTGTTTGTTGTTTAAAAACTTTATTTTAGTTTATTATAACTTATAAGTGTCTATTGAAGATGTTAAACTAACCTTGCATGGACAAATTTGGACATTATTGTTGTAATTATTATTCCATGAAAGGGGTATATATCGTAACTTTCAGAAACTTATAAACAAAAATGGGCTAACATATGTTTTGATCAGTGTTTTAACTCCAGGGATCTATTTATGTCACTTTTCCAAGTCCAACGGTTTACGTGGTATATCTTTTCAAAGTTGAAGGGAACCAAAGTCGTTAAAATTGCAAAACTCTAATGGTGCCTAATTTTTGCAAATTTTTCAAACCCCATGGTCTAAAATATAACTTTTGGAAAAGTATTTAATATTAATATCTAATAACATTATATGACATAAACTTTAGAATTAACGGCCTTCTCCTTGCTCTAACATTTACTAGATTTGATTAAAACACTCTTAAAAACTATCATCCGGAAGTATATTGTTACCACAATACTAGGGGAGAGTCATATTATTAAAGGTTTCGATCTTGTTATTACATTTAACTGAGTTGTTGGGTTTTTCGATTTTAAAGTGCCCTAAGGCTCCTCAAAACATTTACTAACTGACTTTGAATTTTGATGGCTATACCGAACGGGTTGATACAATAATTCCAGAAATCTTCAATCAAACTCATAACTCTTATAACAAAGTCTATGTACAATTTCCTAAGATTTGACATATTTACTCAGGTTGCATGACGTTGTTGTTTGCTATCATTTTATTATATCAACATTCCCCGGTTAAGATTGTGATAAGGTCGTCAGCTTTCATTTCAGAATATTTATTACATCTTACCTTTCCGGTGAACGTTTCAAAACCCGCCGTTTACTTATTTAGTGTTTTATTAAACCCGCGCGAGGGAGATACTGCTTGTTTATAAAACTCTTTTACATACTCGGTTTATTTATAACAATGTTTATTCAACTTTTCAAGTATGGATTATTAAGTTTATAGTCTCACTCTTATCTCTTTAATGCTTTCATAAAACGTAAGGGGAATACTTGCTAAACATTACGTAAATACAGTGTTTGTTTACATGCTAATATGCTAATCTGATATATCACTATCACTAATGTCTAAGTTACTTTATGCTAAAAGTCCCTCATTATCATGGACCATTAATCACTTACAGGTGAACGCAAATATTGTTGATAGATCTATCGGGATTGACGAATCTTGTTTGTGTTAGACGGAATATTAGGTAACCAAACCACTATATTGAATTACATAGGGCTATTATATATCGCACTCATTTTTGGATATATAAATATATATATCACATCATTTTTGGGTATATATATTCACTAGTCAGTTTGTGTGCCATGAGATCAGACTATACCAAGACCAAACAGACCAAACAGGGCAATAACGGGATAATACACTGTTACTATGATAATTATATTCGTTGTAATCATTACTAATAATGGTTGGTATAATAACAATATCATTTTACATTAATTAATTGTGTTTGTACATTATATACACCCTATAAACTAGAGATATTCAAACGGCTTATCAAACCTATGAATTTCACTCAACCTTTGTGTTGACCCTTTTTAGCATGTTTATCTCAGGTAATTGAGCAACTTATGGCATGGAGTGGCATGGACTTGAAGATGGCTAAAACTTGTTATCATTCACATTATAACTAGGTTTTAGGACCTACTTTTGTAAAACTTTGATTTGAAATAAATGATAACATATCTTTTGAATAAACGTCTCTTTTAAAGTCATTTTCTATGATTACGATTGTTGTATCGATGAAGTAATACCCCAGATTAACTTCCGCTGCTATATTGTAAAAATAGGGGTGTTACAGAAATTCCCCATAGTGCATGTTTGGCGTATATAACCGGCATAGGACTCCACATGGTGCTCGGAACCAAGTCTTCAATCCATTTGACATGTCCATAATCTGCAGTTTTGGTCTTCGTTACTGAAGTTGCATAAGTTTGCCTTGAGTTACCACCCCTTAGATACGCAAGGTCGTTGTTGATGAAGTGATCAAAAGGTATGACACGACGACCTTGTGAATTAGGTATCAAAGGTAAGGGCTTGCGCAGATCATGTGGATATTGCTGGCCTTCAGGGTTGTTCCAGTCAAGCTTATCAGTAGTTGCTTTGCAAACTTCTTCAAGGAAATATTCAAGTTCCACCAGACTCTTGCACGATCCTTTCATTAGCTCGAATGTTAGACCTGCTAATAATTCTAGAGTCAAAGTGTCAACTTTGAGCCGATTCATCACGAATGCTGAGAAGTCTAAAGGAGTATCCATTAGCTCATTAAACGAGTCACGAGTATCTTCTTTCCAAGCCAGATTGCTGATCCAAGGTTGAATTGGTCCATGAGCAGCAGGCAAAGTCTTGTTCCAATCTTGATTAGGAGTTAGAGGTTTTGTTGGTTTCTAAAACAAATCATGATGCTGAGTGGTCTCATCAACAAGTTGATCTTCAGTAAATCTTGTATCGAACTTATGATGTGCGGGTTCTTCCAAGTCTTCGTCAGCGTGTAGTGGTTCCTCTGCGTGAGCAGACTTGCCAGTTGATGTATGATAAGATTTGGGCCCTTCTTTAGACTTGCCAGATGACTTGGAGGTCTTCTCCTTTGGTACACTTATTGATTCAGGTTCTTTTCTAGCTCTTCTTCTCTTGGACCCCCCAGTTTGATCCAACAAAGGGTTCTTCGTCATCATCCTGATCATCTCAATGTCTTTTCATCATGACAGTATCTCCATATGTGTCAAGTATGAGTTTGTCACTTTCGTAAATGTCAACCAATGCTTTGTAGAGATTCTTCTATTCATCAGATATGTGGATTGACTTATTTCTCTCCATCTTATCTATAAGAATCTTCTTCAGCTCTAGTTTAGATAGGTTCGCGGCTATAGCATGGGATGTCTTTAATTTATTTGATGAACGAGTCAGAACCTCAGCTTCAAGTTGTTCATTTATAGTCTTCTTGATTTTCGACAAAATCTTGGAGACTTGTGCCTTAACTTGTTCTTTGACTTGCTCCTTGATTATTTTCTTTATGTTGTCATTAATTTTATTGATGAAGTCTTCATTTTCGGCTTGAGCTTCATCTCTGAGTCTGTCTGACTGTAATTGAACAGCTGTTTTAACGGCTTCATTCATCTTGTTGGCAAGGTACGTATCAATAATGCTGGGAATTAAAGAAACTGCTGCATCAAATTGGTTCGTTTGCTTGAATTTTGAGAAGTCGTTTTCTAAATTTTTTAGTCTATGGTCAAACCCAGATAAAGAGCCAAAGTAAAGAAGATCTTGTAGGGAGGAACTTGGAACAGTTACAGGTGTGGGAACTGGTGTTTGTTGCAGATGTGTAATGAGAGGAATGGGTTGTAGAGGAAGTGTTGTTGCAGACGAAAGAGGTGTCTCAACAATATTAGTAACTGGAACATCTACCAGAGAAGTTGACTCAATGTTAAGATTAAATATAGTGTCAATACCTGTATCTAGACTAGGGTTGAGCATGTTAGAAATGAAGCCAGATGACACAGAAGAACTCTGTTGTTGACCTTCAGGATTGACTGGAGTTATGATCACATGAGTGTCTTCTATTACTTGGGTAGTTTTAACGATAGTGTGCGGAGCATCTGTCATTTCATTATCTCTTCCCTCCATATTGACAATCACTTTCCTGTATCATTCATTCCCTTCGTCCTCTTCATTTGTCTATTCTTCATCCAATTCTTCTCCCTTAACATTCGCATCTTAAGTTTATTTACCACTTTCTTCATCATTAGTGGATTCATAATGAGAAGGTGTTTGAACCGTCAGATCTGAACCCTCTTCTTGTATATCTTCTTCATTATGTCTTTTTTCTTGATCATGAGTTGAGAATTTGGGATGAACAAAGTCATCACCATCATTTTCTGATTTAGTCTGCTCATTAACATCATCTTGACCTTCATCATCTTGACCATCATATTCTTAACCATCATCATCTTGATTATCAGCATCCTTATCATCGTCTTTACTTATGCTTACTTCCTCATCATTGTCCTCTTCACTAGACTTCTAAGAAATCTGTTCATCTTCAGATCCATATGTAGGTACATCGGGAACCCCTGGTGAAGCACCAGTTCCTTCATTTTCACTTGAACTGTTGGCATGAGAGCTATGAAATTGAGTCTTGCTTCTTTTGGTAACAATCTTCATTTGTTCAGCCTCAGTCAATGCATTTTCTGATAAAGTCTCTAATCCTTCAGCAGGTACCTTTTTCTTCCCTGATTTAGTCACCTTAGTTGTAGCTTTGAGTCTTTTACCTGAGGAAGCTTTAGGAGCTTGTTCCGTCTTCTCTCGGGTGGATCGCCGTACATACTTTGGTTTTGGAGCTACCTTTCCAGTAGAAAGATCATAGTAAGTCTTATACGCCTTCGACTCCTTCATTGCTTGATTGGTAAAAGTATCAGGAAGTATGGCACCATACTTTTGAACAACTTCATGCTGAGGGATGAATCTCATTGTGGTTAGAATAGGGTCATCACTAGCCATGTGCCAGTCCACCTTGTTTCGTCTTGGAATTGATTGATCTTTCAACATGAAGTGGTTGATAATAACTTTGCTGAATCTTGGATAGTACATATCTTTGTTCTTCTTTAACACCTTGTTCTCGACTTGATAAACTAAGTCTTCCCATAGAAGGTAGATGTAGTCAACATACTTCTGGTGATACATACCCTAAAGGATTTGAGCTCGAGAAAGACGAATTAGATCGAGTCCAGTTACTTTACCACTGAGACATTTATTGATGATGGTTCTAAATGTTCTCCAAGGTTAAGGTAGAGTGTCAACCTTGATGTCGAAGAGTGACTTTACATTGCCAGAGTAATCGAGTTCTCTTATGAAAGCAAGAATTTCTTCTTCAAATGGTGGATCAACAAATTTCTGGCGAGGAAGATTTGGACAAATTTGAAGCATATCTCTGAAAGTTTCCAGATCAAAAGAGTAATTCTTCTTGTTCATCTTGAATTTTATGATATTCTTGTAATAGGAAACAGTAGCCCAGAATTCATGCATGTAGATGGCAAGAACACTTGCAGTGATCAAGAAGGCATGATAAAATGGTATGAGTGATAAGATAGTTTTTTATCTCACTTACCATGCTTATCTTCATACTAATCAAATCATCCTCTCAAAGCGGACTTGAAAAGTGGGTTCCTTGGGCTTGAATGTGGTGCTCAATCTGTAATTGCAGTTACCAATCCTCAGACATTGTTCTCGTGGAACAAGAGCATTGTCAAGGGCTTGTTGCTATTGTTTTGTGATACTCATGATTCTGCTAATAAAGAATCAATACAGTTTATATATATAAACAAGTTTATATACGACACTGTTGAGACCTTTTTAGGATAAGGCACTTAGGCATGTAATACATTTAGAGAGCTAATCATGGAAAGAGTGAACTTAATTTGGCTTAATTGATTTAATCTAATTTAAACTTAATTAGATTCCAAAGATAACCAATTTTAAATTCCACCTAATTAGAGTCCAAGTATTTCTTGATAATTAGCCTTTTTGTTTCCTTTAAGTATGATTGAATCTGATTGAATAAGTGAAAACTACGAATTTGGTCACAAAAGAGAATTGCGAATTCGGATACTAAAGAAATTAAGAATTCGGTCATTAAACCTTACTGCAAATTCGGTCACTAAGGTTCACTGGGAATTCGGTCACTTAAGGCTTACTGCAAATTCAGTCACTTAAGGAAAACTGCTAATTTGTCTAATATAGCAAACTATGAATTCGGTCACTTAAGGCATACTACGAATTCAGACACTTAAGGCTCACTACGAGTTTGGTCACTTAAGGCAACCTGCTATATCGTCTACTATAGCAAACTGCGAATTCGGTATACAGTAACCATTGCTAATTCGGTTGATACTAACCATTGCCAATTTGGTCCAAACTAAAAGCTATGAATTCGGTTTAAACACAGAACTGCTAATTCATTTAGGTCTATAAATTGTGAATCTTAATTCGAGTATTCACGTGTTTTACCACTTCAATATTCAATCACTTAGCATCATGGTATCCAAAAGAACAATTTTTATCATCTTATAAACACAGATTCATCAAAAATAATACAAAACAAGCATTTCACATCATAAACATAATTCGTACCAAGAACACACATTCAAAATATGGATATCAAGGCACACACACATTCAATGATACATTTAACATATCTTTAACACAAAACCCACATACTTTTCTCACTAAAACACAAAAAACTCGTATTTTGACACACAAAATCACTCAAATCCTACGCATAACATATCTTTAATAAAAACTGATATACACGAGTCTTTAACACCCTAAAATGAACTAAACCCCTCTATCAATTTTAGTTTTCATTTAGTTTTAATTTTCAAGAACCCTAATTTGAATTTTAGGGTTTTCGAAATTAAAACCTTGTAAGAACTAAATTCCTTCGAGATGTGAGATCATTAGGGTGTAAGGATCGATGTTTATGATATACCTTAAGCACGAATTTTGAATGGAAATAAAGTTGGAGGTGATGACGATCGAACAAGAGGTTTTGAGAGAAAAATAAGAGTGGTGTGTGTGTAAGTGAAAAAACACGGGGAGTGGGTGAGGTTGTTATAAAACAATTATTATTTTTGGCACATCTACCCCCTAATGTTTGGAAACCTTAACATTTTGCATTTAAAAGTTTATTTAGGCATTTAAAAGTTTATTTAGGCATTTTAAGTTATCACATTGGCACAAATAGTCCTTGTAGTTTTAACCAGCATACCTATCAACTTAAGTTTGCACATATTCTCTCTAAGGCATAAACAAATAACATTTAAGGCACACAAAAGGTAAACTTAATTAACTTTCCTTAAAAAATTAATATTTCATTATTGTTTAAAAACCTTTATTCCTTTTATCAATTGACTTTTTGAAGAAGATTTTTTACATTTGCTCCCCCTCAAACAATGACCTATTTTCTATTTAAAGAGTTGTAGTCGTTGTTTGAGAAGTCAAATGTCTTTGAAAAGCATTTTCTGATGACAAAATGTTTTATTTTTGAAAATCAAACACCATGAAATAAGATTTCTCTTATTTTAACACATAAGCGCACTGACACGTACACTTATGAAAATATAGAAAGCACGGGTTGTGTTACAAAGTAAACACAAGCCTTTGCATGATCATAAAGTAGACCATGCCCGAGAATAAATTCCCGTTATGAGGTCAAGTTTTCTTTTTTGAAATACTTGCCTTTAAGATGATGACCGGGTTGCTATCTGAAATAATAGCAAGCCATTTGGCATGTTTTGAAAACATTTG
>BQNB010134447.1:0-18312 GCA_026074375.1 Tanacetum coccineum | reverse complement strand
AAGATGACATAAATAATGTTTAGAGGTTTACTAAAATACATACATAAATAATATTTAAAGGATTACTAAAAATCAGTAAATAAAAAAATACAATTCCATAAGCACCACTGGTGACATGCTCATAAGCCTTATTTAAGCTTCATTTTTGTAGCATATAGATAAAGAATTATATACTGTGTGGACATTTCAAATCATTCCACGTAAAATTGGCAGTTTATACGGCTCCAATTATACCTCCATTAGCAACATGCTTCACAGGCATCACCATATGTGCAGAGTCAAATAAAAAAAATTATATCTCCAATATCAAAAAACTCTACATTAATTTAGTGGTGATAAAGTGATGCAAATAGTAAAAGTAAAACCACATGCGTAGGGTTCGTTGTTCGCAAGTTCAGCTTCCACAAGTGAACAAATAGATATTTACATGGAACTCTACATAACAAAAGTGTGCAATAAATTATAATTTCTAAATAAGGTATAAAGCAACTTCATAATTGACAATAATCCATGCATCTATATCTGGGTGGAGTGATGTGGAATGACTCGTTCAACATAGCAGAAAAGACATAACAAAGTATCGCAAGTAGTAATAAGATCTATGAAAACATATCTGGGGTTGGTTTGTGATTGACTTGATACTTTATAGAAGCTATTGGCTGATACACATCTCAGTAATAGAATCATGTAGACATTGAAAAAGATAAAGAGATTAATAGCTTACCGATATGAAATCAAACGCTTTAGTATCCTCTTTCTTTGAACCTCATTGTCGAAGTAGGAGCTTGACTTGCAATGACTGGATTAAAAATATCCTGGTTAGCTAAAGAAATGCTTGCTGAACCAATATTTTAGGATTGCAAGTTAGATAAATATTGCTGCTGGGCTAAAAGGTTGCTCATGGCAGCATAGTTTATGAGTTGAGAAGCATATGCCATAGGATTAAACATCAAACCTGAAGATAAAGCATTATATGTATTAGGGTCCATAGGGAACCTAGGATTTGGAGTTATCCCTTGTGCCTGAAACTGAAGCATGTTACTCAAAACATCATTCACCTGCTGATATGGATTAGTTGTAGGATTTGAAAATAATGTCTTAGGGGTTCCATTCTTCAATGGTGATGACTCATTCCCATTTACAGACAGACCAGCCATGAGGTCATTAACATTATTTTTTAGATTCCATTGGCCCTGAGGAATAATAGATTCAGAACCAAATATATCAAATAGCTCTAGTCCACTTCCACTCGACGTGGTATGTGTTAATACAGTTGTTGTTTTGTCAACAGTAGCCATCCTGAAAAGATATCGCCTGATTCATCTTCTTCTTTATTGTTTTGGCCATGAAAGGAAACACCAGCAAATGGATCATCATTGTTGCCAGGTTGATTGGTCTGCACATTAGCAAAGAGATCATCATTGTTGGCAGGTTGATTGACGTGTACATCAGCATGACCAAAAAAATCATCCATCAGAGATGCAGCGTTCTCATCACTCGTTCTGACAGAGCTGTCATTCTCATTTGTATAGTTCATGTCAATTATATCTGACATCTGAACTACGGGTTTGTTTGTTTTCAAATTTATGTCTGGCTGACTTATCCTGCTACCACTTTGCCCACCATTAGGAAGGCTCAAGACCTGACCATCCAAATGTAAGAAGAAAATAAATACCAGTTACAACATTTTTTTAACAAAGCATAACATAACATAATATAATATAATGAGGAACATATAACAAAATATAATGAGGAACACACACGAGCAAATCCTTGCCAGGTCTGCTATTAGAGATGACTGAGAAAGCTGCAACCAAACAAATAAATTATTAATGAGATTTATATATAAACAAATAATGACAAAGTAATATACATTTCATGGTTTCACACATACCACTTCTCTTGTTTCAAGCTTTGCATCGATATTAAATCCAATGAGATTGTACATCCTCATATTTCTTTCTCTGTCATGTTCTAATTCTAAATGAGATGCAGTTTTCAGGTGACCATAAGGAAGAGCTGAAAGCGCGGCTAACAGAACTGATGATGCTATTAACTGCAGGTCAGATTCTTATTGAAGCTCTTCTGAAGTAGGAAAAGTTTGAACCATGCATAAGCATGATAGAGATGGCTAGAAGAAATCCAGAAAATCTCGGTCAGCTTCGCATAATATACAACCATCAAGGATGATTTCGGCATCTTTTTAACCATGCTCTTCAACCCATATATATCTTCTACCGCACGAAAGGCTTCCTGCAGATACAATGAACAAATTAGACAATTATAATTAAAAAAAATTAACATATAAAAGCAGCTTAAACAGATAGTTCAAGCTCAGTTGCAAGTTTTTATTTCTCAAATCTTGTATAAAGATAAAAATGAAGGCTTTTAGGAGCTGTTAAATCATGTTTGTCCCTCTGTCTCTGTACATGTTCAGGTTAGCAAGATGATTCCTGATTATCTTACAAAGCCTGTGAAACTCAGTTGTCCTTTTGTATTTTTTGTAGAACTGAAAAGCACGATGAGTGGTATCCTGTATATAAGTAATTCAACATTATAGTCTGTTTGATACGAACAAATAGCCAGCTGGTGCTTATATTGAACAGGCCCTTCTTCTTCTTGAGGCATTGGAGCAAGTGGGTCGTCTTCGGCTTTAGCTTTGGTACCCATTTTATAACTGGTTATATAGTGCAAAGTTAGCAGCAAAATAACACATATAGTAGGATTCAAGTAAGAATCTATTAGAAATTCTTACCAGCACATATTTGTTTTTAAACTCATAAACATATGGGACATATTGGATATCCGTTTTGTTGCTGCTGTACCAATGCTTGCACAAAAATTAGTTCAGCCATTTGTCATGTGCTCATCTCAATGGATCTTTCTTTTCTTAAATTGTTTTATATCGGATGTTGGTTAGGTTATTAACTAAGAACAATTTATTCAAATCTTCTACACCATGTAGTCTATTCAGCTTTTTTGCTCAAAATATCTCACTAATCAGTAAATCTGTTTGCTAAACTCAACACAGCTAAGGAACTAAGGCAACAGATTTTGAACCAAGTTGATTTTATCAGCTCAGCCACTAACAATTACCATAATTGTTTTTGGGCAAAAAGGTCCTAATCAGGATCTAAAGGAATCAGGCCTGAGCAATGTTAACAAAACCTAAACACTTCAAAAACCCGACCAAATATTTGGTTACTAAACCTTAAACACCCGAAACTTATATGAAAAAACTTTCCCACAAATCAGATCATTACCGTTATTTGCTACTTGCTTTTACTGCTATACCCGGAGTTACTCCATGTATTGCTTGACGTAAAACAGATAGTGGATTTTATTTTATTTTATTTTTATTTTATTTTATTATTATTATTATTTTTTATTTTGTTTCTGTAAGGTAATCCTTGTGACCTTTCCAACCTCGTTACTTCTTCTAGATAGCTAAGGCTGTATTATGATGACGTGCATTTCCAAAAGTCAACTTTCATACTGCTGATGCACACAGAACTAAGGTGTAAAAACAGGCAGGTCGGGTGGGCTAGGTAAAACATATAGAGAGAATGATTATAGATTATCTGATGAACAATTCCTCACATAAGATCAGTAGACCATAACATGAATAAAATTGAAAGTTACCTTCCAAAACGTGAAGCCCAATGAAGAGCAGTCCAACGTTTTCTTTTACCTATCAAGAGCATTCTTATCACTGCTTCTATCTTTTGTAGTGTGTTCCTGCAGGAAGGGAAAGAAAATGCTTCAAATGAAAGAGCAAGGTTTTACAAATAAGATATCTTCACACCTAGAATGGAAATGGGATCAAAACACTTATGCGTGCATACTTCATGGATTCCTCAAAGTGAGCAGCATTGATCTCAGCCACCTCATCATCGTCCTCATCTATGGAGTCAGGGTTCTCGCTCCTCTTTTTTTCCTTCTTAATGTCTTGCAATAAAAGACATGGTTCTCATTAATCTTCCAACAATTAACGAAGCATATACAATCAAACACAAATATCTTATGCTTACTTTCTTAATGTTCTCTCTTATAATATCAGAAAACAACAGGATGGCGTATGCTCAGGATGGCGTATGGAGAATGGACAGAAAACAACAGAGTAACCATGTTCCTTCTTAAACATGATATGTTTAGGTAACAAAATGAAAGGGGTCAAATTCAACTTACATGTCAGACGCCTACCAATATTTTACTTTACCTATCAAAAATGAAAGAAGAGAACAAAGTGAGCAACAAAACAAATTGATACAGATACAGAAAACTGGACGGGTCCAACAATTAATTTCCCAAATGACACGCCATGTCACCAGGAAAATCCAAAACACACAATTAGACATTGTTCCCCAAAACGTCTTTAATCCCATAATAAGATTCAATGGCCTTTAAGACAAATCTTCCAACTGAATAGAACAGATCTAAAGGCATAAACACAACACCCCAAACCCTAAACACTTCTAGAACGCGTTTAACTACAAAATCACCATTACCTATATAATTCATATCATCATCTTAGTAGGTAGTAAGATCTAAACAGCGAAAAAACTAAAAGGAAAACCACAATCATGTACAAACCAAAATGTTTATCAAATACATACTATGCATATAATAACATCATAAAAAATCTTTCCAAAATCAATTTAAATTCCTCCTAAAAATCTGACCCAAAGCCATTCAATTGAATGGGTCATATAAATTTCAAATCAGAAAATATATATTGGTTAAGAAAAGCTATTTTTTACCTTCAATTCGATAGTGTATCATCATCTACTGAGATGTAACAAAGTGTTTTGATCATCTTCAATTAAAACCGTGGCATCTGCTGTAATTGAGCCTACAAGATTAAAACAAAAACAAAATCAAAAAATCAAAAACAAAAGATTATATACTCGAAGCCAAAAATTAATAAAAGATATGAAAAATAAAGGATGATGTTTAATACAATTTACCGAGGTTAACCAAAAAAAATAAAGGATGATGCTAGGGCTCCCATCATTCAGATCACCTGCTTGATATTGGATTTTAGATTATGGTTTTTATTGCGAGAAGATTGACGTTTGAACAAATTGATTCATATTTTTTGATTTGATTTACAAGTAAACATCATTTGATACTGAATCAAAGCTATAAATCACAAATTTGATTCACAAATCATTGCTAAAATCGAGTTATGGTAATGATTCCTTAAATTTAAATTTGTATAAGAAGATTAGTATTTTACTTTATATCGCAAATCGAGAGAGATTTTTTTAACATTGATCGAATTTTTTTTTCACATTTTAGATTATAATCCATTTAAAATGAATTTTACGCTTGAAAAACTGGAATCAAGTTAAAAAAAAAATGTCTTTGAAAACCTTCTCAAAATAAAAAACCTTTCAATCGATCCGGATTATATATATATATATATATATATATATATATATATATATATATATAGAGAGAGAGAGAGGAGAGTAAGGATCAGGTTAGTTCAGAGTATAATTAAAAATTAAGAAGTGGTGAGATAGTAAGGATGGGACTAATTAAAAACCAACACATTTGAGATGCAACGACTTTATTAGATGCATTCTATCTATCTAGATGCTCCATATAAAGTTTCGAAAGTAATTTGATTTGTAGATGGTGGCAAATTGATTTTCATGATTTTGGCACATGTATGAGGACAAAAAAAAAAATCATGAAATGATCGTAAAAACGTATCTGCATATAATTAATAGCTAAAAAACACATGATAAATGCATCATATGATTATAGAGATTGCATTATTTTACGTCGATGCATCTCGATATGCGTTATAGTTATTTTATCCTTTTTTTTTAAGTAAAACTTCTCATTAGTTTCATTATCTATCTATATATATATATATATTATATATATATTTATATATAGATCTATTCATTTATATTATATACTAGCTTCAAGGTCTCCGCCCATTGGGCGGCGAGCTTTGTAAGATTTTTGTTGAAAAAAACATTTACATTTAGATAGTTGTTCGATATTGTTTTGGTTGTTCCAATTATTGCCTATTATTTAGAATTAAGCGATTGTTGACAGAATGTTGACAAATAAATGTAATTAGCAAGAGTTTATAAGATAATATTGTGAAACATTGATATAACAAAAAAAATATAACATAGTATAATTTGTCATGAGATAATAAGTACCTAATCAATTATTGTAATCAAGTGATATAATATGACTTCTTATGCAGTTTTGAAACATTATAGATGTTAAATGAACTTACTCATTTCTTCAGTACCACAATGCGTACTAAAGTTAGCTTAGGATTTTCCAGTTCTGAAAACCTTAATATTGAAAAATATAAATTTAGGTGATGAGGGAGACAAAAGCCTCGACCTCTGTTCAACGTGTGTTAATCTAAAAGATCTCACATTCTACATTAGTGTTGAATGAAAGGTTTGAATATTTTCAATATTTATGCTTCACAACTTTCTAATCTCACTATTACACAATCACTCTCGCTTCCAAATGTATTCAATGTGGTTGCGCCTCAACTTAAGAATGTGACCACATCAGTTAAGGGTACTATTGATCGTTTTCTTGTATCCTTTGATTCTTTGAGATTTTCCACTGAGTTTCAATCATTTAGAAAAAGTGTTTCCTTGTTTTCCTGATTATTGATACAGCCATAATTGAGGTAAATAAATAACAATTTCATGGTGTCTGATTTTTATTGTCATTAATTTTACTTTTTACTCGGATTCTTTAGCTATTCATACAACAACTGTCTAAAGTATACTGAGTATTACATTATGTCTAAATGATATGATGTCTAAAGTATAGAGAGTTTAGAATTCACCATTATACAACAATCTCATGGTGTCTGAAGTATACACAGAGTATTGCATTATGTCTAACTTGTTTTTTATTTGGCTTCTTTAAATATTCACACAACAGCTTATAAGGAGGATGGTAGTATTGTATCCTATACTTTGTCTTTATTTTAACTAATAACAACTAATAAAACTTATGGCGCCAATAAAACTTATGGCGCCAATAAAATTGCAGCTTATGAGGAGGATGGTAGTATTATTATTATCACAATCAAGTGACATACTGACATACATGCGACGTTTACCAGAAGTAACATCAGCATCTATGCCTTTACTACATAGGTCTGCAAGATCCTTTTCAAGTGTTTCTACATAGCCTACACTTGAACCTTCCAATAGATCACGACCATTGGTAAGTACGTAGGGACCACTTGCGCCTTTAAGCAATAGCTACAAACCCATAAGACACATGATATCAACAAATAACACTAATTAAGACTTGTTGCCCGTCTACATAAATGCTCAAAGTTATTTACCTGTAGCTTATCAAGGGGAGAGTGCAAGCCCCCCACAGTCCCATACTATGCGTTGTTCCTTAATGTAAAGCAGATGGAATCAAATTATCGAGCTCTCTCATGTACCTTAATGTCAAAACCTACACAAATTTGAAATTTCTTATTCTAAAATGATGATAAAATAAAGACTATTAAGCTTTTTAAATGACATAGTATAATCACAGTTCCAAGACACTTAATCTGAACGTACACCTAGTGCAATATTATATGCAAGCAACTTAGCATAACTTGTAATGGGGTTATTTGGCAATGCGTTAAAGGGTTGTTTGGCAATGCATATCAGAATTGTTTGGAAATCAAATGTTCAGATTATATATAAGATATTTTACAAAATTTCACTAACGTAACACTCACCGAAATGTTGGTGCCACCACGGAAGGGATCCTTAGAGATTGCTTGGGGCTATAAATTCAGAAACATATGAGTATTAGTAAGCCCTGTAGATTAATAGCTATCCTTTTGGTCAACTGCTAATCATTTTTCAGAATGTTTAAAAGGGATCTCTACAATTCAAAGATGTCGAGATTGGAAGAAAAAAAACAAATTTGGTAAATGAAGGCTTATATATGGAGTTGCTTACTGAAGTGACTGAGTAAGTGGGCCAAGGAATTTATTGAACGTCTTCTTGTAAACGAACAACCTGAAAATAAAAATTCCATCTAAGTTTTACCATATATAAAGGGTGCATATGTTATATACATCAGATAAAGAAAAAAGCAAAAAAACTTGACTGTCTTTCATGGTCAAATAATGTCCAATGTGCTCCAAATGGGCAACCTGCATGAAGTACCATGCTAACATACCTTTTCTGATGTAGATATAGTAGTCATGACTGTTAAAATCTGTACTGTATAACTTGAGGTTGAACATCGCCAAGCAAAGCAGAGGAACTGGTAAGTAACTACTTATCACCCTTTCTTCAACTTCAATTTGGTTTTAAGTAAATCATTTCAGATTCAGCTATTTCAAGTGTACTTAAAATGTCTGCTTTCCATACATTCAACTTGTCCATTGAGGCAAATCTTACAAAGTCGGAGGTTGAAGCACTTGTATTATCTGACTGTAGCAGTTTGTGGTCTATTTTCCACCGCTAGCTACAAAAGTTTACATATACTAATCAATAAGTATATACTTTATAAAATAACTTGTATAAAACTTATAATGTTTGAGTTTCAAAAATTAGTATGTTGTCTCGTACTGTTTATATAGCAAGGGCTAGAAGAAGAACATTTAATCACTAAGAAAGATTAACAAATTACCTTTTGGGTTCTCCAAGTTGTGACTTACGGTTCAAGCTTATTTAAATTCCGCCTTGATATTTCGAGTCATTCTTTCTGTAAACAAACAATGTTGCTTTCTGAATAGCTTCAACCTGCACTGTAACTCCCTAATGGCATCAACCCTTCCTTTCATAACTTTAAGCTCAATACCCACCTCATCCCATTCCATCAAACATACACACTGCTTCATCTCCTAAAAAAGAAATTATACTCTCAGAACCGATAAACATAAACATTGAAAACATAACCATAAGAAAGTATTTCAATTTCTTGCATGACCATATCAAAATTTTGGGTGCTAATTTTTAGATTTTCTTGAAAAAAATCCCATAGAAATTTAATCATTTTATTCTCATTTGAAATGAAAACATATTAAAAATTCATTTTTACTGACATGTTAAGCTAAGATATGCATGCACAAACCTTCTCCGTTCCTCCAAATCTGCAATTCTATGTTTAAAAACATATGCATAAGTACATAACATAGATTATTAAAACTGGACACAATTGAGCCCCTATTCATTTGCAAATATTAAAACAAAAGAAAGTGCTTGAAGTCAACTTGACCTGACCAACCTATGCTTCATGTAACATTCTCTTTCTCCTTCTTGGACTACTCGAGTACCAAGTCATTCATTTCCTCGCTTATTTGTGAAATTTATGTTTAACCCTTAAAAAGTTGAGGCTTCCTCAACGAATACTGCCCAAGGCTTTGCATACTCCATGTAATCAAAATCAATATTTGGCATATAATCCTGCTCAAAGGTTAAAAAAGGAGATCATAACCAATCTTTAAAATTTTAAAAATTATTCTTTTTTACTATAAGAAATAAAAGAAATATGTACCGAAATTATTCTCCATAATCCTCGGAACAAGTAATTAGCAAGAGTGTATTTTTTGATTCCATCAATAAGTTGAACAACTTCCTCATTACTTTCCTGTAATCATTAACAAACAGGACATGTTTATCATATAATAAAACCACACTATCAAGAAGACATTTCCACCAACTTTTTTTTGTGATTCAACTATCATTTTCGATCAATACCAACAAAGATAAACATGTTTCAACACATTGTGAAAAGGATTTCCGGTTTAATTTGTGAATGTTTAATATTTTTCAAACTTTACTAAATTATAGGCCTTTTAATTTTTTTAAACCGTTGATAAGTGATAACTGGTTTCATAAAGAATAAATCAAAACTAAGTTCATGCTTGATAACACAAACAAATAATCCCTGAGAACAAATTAAAATTTCTTTAACTGAGAAAGATACCTGAATATAACTGATAAATCGAAACCATCTAATTGGCCTGAAAGGTTGATTATCATACAATGAATCAATGAAAAGTTGAATGAAAAAATCATGTTTCATTGTTATAATCGATGAATTAGATTGGGGATTATTGATTTGTGGGTTTTGTGTGGCTTTGTTAATGGTGATATCATTGTGTGTTTCAAGTTATAACTTCAAACAATGTTTATTCTTGCTTCACCGATCTTGTTTTAAAAAATTTATGGGTTGTTCTTGTTTGAAAGATCTAGTGTTAGGAATTTTTTTTCAGGTGAGAATGATACCGGTGTGTTTTAGGGTTTTTTTTTCAGAACTAAAGGTGAGATTTTTGTTTTTAATGAGAACCGTTGATTAAAAATGATTATACAGGTGGCATTCTTTAGGAATTTTAGGGGAGGATTAGTTTTTCAAAAGCTTGTTTTATATAGTATTAATATAATATATATGCTAATATAATATATGTATAATATATCAAGTATGAAATCTATATCTATATATGTATCTATCTATAATATATATAATATCTATATCATCTCTCAACTAACATGAACAACTCTCCGTCCACTCAAAAAGTGATTGAGTGTTGCTATTGACCCTGCATATGATTGACTAAAACGATCCGAACCGTGTGAATTCATCAACTTTCAATCTTAGCCGCAATTTTAGATGGTCGTTGGATCGTTCAATCCCAAACCCACTCAACCACAATATAACAACCCTCTATGTGTAACCATTCATTTAGCGTATGTAACTACCCATTATGTGTAACTTCTCGTAATTCTTTTTGCTTTTAACTATATATAAGGGTTAAGATCAAGTGAGAAGAAATTTGAAAGTTAGAATTATGAGAAAAAATTGTAACAACTCATTAGAGATGCACCGATTTAGATTAGATGTATCACAGGTCATCTAGATGCATCATAATATATTTTTGCTGAGAAATGCATATACATATATTAGATTTATTTCATCAGGTATGGTGAATCAAATGAATTTCCCGTCCTTGGTGCGTCTAATTTATTGCTAGTATTACCTCATATTGTTTTCATTTCAAAATCACTTTTGAAACTAATTAGATTCATCTAAACGAATAAAGATGTATCTAATTCAAGTTGATTCATCTCAGTGTGTGGTAATCTTTTTTTTTTACAAAACAAAATCCACAAAATAAGATGTCATGTTAATGTGTGGTAATCTCTTTTTTTCAAATTATCTCATACTTGAAGCCAATTGTAATCATGACACCTTATTTTGTGGATTTTATTTTGTAAAAATTATGTGATTCTAGTATATCTCTGATTTTTATATGGTTTTGTTACTTTATGTTTTACAAAACCAAGTCGTCTAATGATAACTACAATCTGGTTCAAAATTTGTTATTACTTTCCATGCTCACAGATTTTACAATAGATACCATATATTTTGTGCATGTGATTCTGAAGATATATGTCTTTGTAGTAACGATTTATTCATGATTAGGATGCGAAGAAAAATATGGTGATTATGCAAGTGGTGAATGTAAAGAATAAGATTGGTGATTATGCGGGTGGTGAATGTGAAGATTGTTGGAAATTGTTATCAAATAACCATAATATAACACATAATATTTTACGAGCTACGCAGCGGATATTATTCATATAGCATAAATAATTAACACATTAAAACATAAACAAGGTAACATACCGTTAGCAATCAAGCTAGTGACGAACGCAAGTTTCTTTGAGTACACGCACGTGTGTAATAAATGTGCTTACCGAAAACTACTTCAAGTTACTAAAGTAAGTAACCTGCACGCGGTTCATACACTACACGTCAAGCAGTATCACCCGAATGCTAGTTCTTGACTAACGAATATGTCAACACCAAGAAAACAAAACCAGAAAACCCTTTGGGGTTGTTTGTTGCGATCGAACCAAGAGAGGAAGAGGGAAGGGATGAGAATTATGAGCTTTAGGATCCTCCTTATATAGGGATTAATTTAGGGTCTACCTAAATTACATTCCTTGTAGGAAAATATAGCTCAAAGCCTAATCCAACCCCCCTTGGGTCCTTGTGGCCGGTCGAACATAAACCAAACACCCCGTGGGTTGACTTTTTGACTTTTCTAATTATTTATAGTTAATTACATTTAATTACTCATTAATTAAAAAGCATTATTGTAGATATTATTATTTAACTACTAAAACGACCGTTAGTGTTCATTCGTCAATTAATTTTTACATATAAAATAATTAAATTTCATTATATATATTTTAACATTAATCGAATGGTAACTAAATGTATAACGTATCTGTGACCCGTAGGTCATAGTATTTTCTAGCCGTTTTTTAAATATTCGTATGTCATAGCACAAAACCCCAATAGTAGGCAACATCCTTGAATCTTGGATTTCCTAATATCAATATCTAGTTCTGCGTTTTGGTTTATCTGATATTTTCTTGAAATTTTCATTTCTTGCAATTCCATGCCTAAAACTTCTTTTACATGGTTTTCTTGTAAAGATTTTCAAACATACACCATATTATTTATTAAATAATTTAAAAATACTCATTTGTTAATCAATTTTTGACAACACTATGATCAATTATAAAACTCCTTAAAAAAATATGAGACGGCTCTCATACTACATAATTGCTGGTCCGTCTTGTAGGGTGAGTGCAAGGTGCGATGTTACAAGGCCACCGCTTGACGTGGGCCACCAAATTTTATCTGTACTTCTTTATATATTGATTTATATATATATATATTATACTATTTATATATATATAATATATTTTTATTATATTATATAATATATACAACGAGAGTTTTAAATAGTTCAAGCATTACCTAACACTTATCGTATATTATTGTGCGTTGTTTAAGGGCCTCTTTGTGGTAATGGCACGGGACCACTGAAATCCACGAGACGGCCCTGCATAATTGTATTTACCTCTTTAACAAATTTTTTTCTTTAAACAACTTTGATATAAATTCATGCGGTAACTATTTTGAAATTTCAATTCTTAAAAGCTATATGTTATAACTTGTAAAAATTGTAGCCGTTTGTGTTTCTAAATATCAAAAAATGTGACCGTTGTGTAACGGTTATAAAACCGAAATCTCTATATAATATCTTTCTATGATTGGCGAGTGCCGGTCTTTTCTTTTCTTATGGTTCATGAATATCTTTTCTCGAGTTTTACTATTTTATTTCAAGTAAGATACTAAGATATGAAAGATTTTTACCCAAAAAAATGCAAGATACGGAAGAATGAATCTTGCAACAAAAAATGTTTTTCATTCTCGGCTGAGAAAGTTTCTAAAGAAATTGATAATTTTAAATTTTGTGAAAATGGTCTTTTTGCACGGGCAAGAGGTGGTCGCTTCCATTGAAACCCCCGTAACAGAGGTATCGTCTAGTGAACATGGGCTTAAAGAAGTTTCTTCTGGTGAGGCTCATGTATTAGAGGTGTTTAGTTCTATACCAGCTTTGGAGGAGGATAGACATGCCCACCCCGGTACATGATCCATATGTGGATCTGCTGTAAAAATGAGTGAGAACTGTAGTTCCCCATGTATACAATTTATTGAAAGTAGATATACAGCTGCTGAATGTGCTTTGAGATGGTAAAGTATTGCAGCAGTAAAGAAGCTAGCCCGTTGATGTTGGTATATATGCTTAAAGAAGTATTTCTAAGCCTCTTTTCAAATGTGCGGATGTTGAGCTCTTAAGCACAACTCGCTTTAATGTTTTGCGTTCACCATTCTCAGAGTAATTACTAGATAAAAGTTCTACACATAGTAGAGTAATGAAATCGTACTTCGTTTTCTTGCTGATTGTAGAAGCATATTGTTACTTGTAATACATTTTTGTAACATGTCTGCTTATTGGTAAAACTGTGTAAATGTTTGCAATTCTTAGAGATAACAAAACATTGTTAATCATAATATTATTTTTAAATAACTTGAATGCAATTTTAAAGTCACAACTCTTATCTCTAATGCAAAAACTAAGAATAACTTTTTAATATTCTAAAAAGCTTTTTGAATGTTTTTTTTTTTTTTTTGCACTGCATGGATAGCTTTTTGAAAAGCTTTGTGCAAAGACTTGATAAACAAGTCTTTGCTAACAATTTTCTTTCTCTTGTATGAAATGCATTGAATGTAATAAATGCATCAAGTCATTAAAGACTTATTGAAGATGCTCACACTGTTTTCTCAAATTGAGTAAAAATGACTAAAGTAAAAGAAAGTAATAAAATGTAAAAAAAAACTCATGTTCTTAAGGTTTTTTTAGAAAAGAAAGTGAAAGTAAATGAGTGAAAAAGAGAGGAATTTGTTTACGAATCTTTCATCCCACTTTTGAGGTGAAAGACAATTTGTTTCCTCTTTATTTCTTTTACTTCTTTGTTTACTTTGTTTTCACTTTCTTCTTATTTTTGTTTTGAGAACACAACGTTAGATGAAAAGGACATGGAATAATATATTTTTGAACAGTACAAAATTTGGTAATGCTCATCATTTTGTTAGTTAAGAGATTCCTTTACAATGAGATAACTTGGTCAAGTCTCTATCACTTCCATGTAGATATTGAGACCATTTGTAAGTGACTACACTTTAGTCCATGTAAAGTATATTTCTATGGTCCATAGTTCCCAGAAAATTTAATATCAAACTCTATTTTCCTTTGAAATAGAAGAAACTATGATGAAAAGAGATTAGCATAACCCACACGATTGTAATTAAAGTCGATAATATCAAGTTTGATTAAAGATTTAACATCATTTCTTTGTCCATTGGCTTGTTTAGTGATACTAGATGTGGTTATGAAAACAGCAAGTATTTATCAATCTCTAAATGATGATAATACACACACATAGTGTGTGTTTTCCATCATATCATTCTTTTTCTCTCTTTAGAATGATTAAATACACAACAACAGAAATAACACATCAATCGATCTACAATCGATCATCAATTGATCAACAATCAAGATATAACAAAGATACCTAACCGGCGGCGATTTCCGATCTACCTTCCGGCGGGTTCAAATGTCTGCTTGCAAGAGTTAAGGAATTCGCATCTTTAGTGAATATCAAAAAGGCTTTTATTTCAGAAGGCTTTATGAACATTATGATCCGTTACATGGGAGAGAAATGGATTTTGCTAGAATTTGGGGACTCTAAATCTTTGAATCTTTTCAGGGACAACGTTAGTATCAGCTCATGGTTCTCTCAAATCTCCCTTGCCTCTATGGATTTCGTCACGGAAAGTAGGATTGCTTGGGTGGAACTTGAAGGCATACCTTTCAAGTTATGGTCAGAAAAAACATTCAAGCGTATTGCATCCAAATGGGGGGAGATGTTGGACACCGTAAGGATCAGGGACGATTGTTTTCATTCCAAGAGAATTTGTGTGCAAACAAAATGTCACAAGTGGATTTCTGAGGAGTTTAAAATCATATTTCGAGGAAAAGTGTTTTGGATAAGAGCTAAAGAAACTCCTGGGTGGGTTCCTGACTTCACAGATGAGGAGGATGAAAATGAAATTAGTGACACTGAATCTAAAGATGAACTTAAGGTGGATGATCAGGTCATAGGAATCCACAGAGAAGAAGAGGACGTTCCTGAAACGCTATTCGAAGAAGGTGAGGTAATAAAGGATCAAAGTGATGCAAATAACAGAGGTGATCAAGAGATCCCATCAGAAGACCCACTTAATATATACGAGTTGCTCAATAAGAAAGATACAGATGCTAATATACAGGAGACCGAATTTAGCGCAAAGTATCCTCCCGGTTTCACTCCAAAAGAAGATTCTGCCAACAATTCAGCAAATTGTGGGACAGCTAAAGTCGAGAATAATATGGAGACCAATAAGGATGCAGATACCAATGAATTTTGCGTTAATCAATCTGAATCGAACTTAAAGGAGGATGGAGCTGAATCAACCTTTTCTGGATACTTCAAAAAATCCAAAGGCCCTCGATCAGGAGGATCCATTCTAAACCTCCTAGAAGATGTGGTGAAAGTGGGTCATGTTATGGGATATAATATGGAGGGGTGTGTGTCTAATATGGAGGAAATTATCAAATCTCAAGGAGCGGGAGAGGTTAATCGATGAATTGTTTGTCCCTAAACATCCAAGGCCTTGCCCAAAAGGCTAAAAAAGATTGGGTCAAGGATCTAAGTATCAAGAATAAGGTTAACATTTTGGCTCTTCAAGAAACTAAAATGGAAAATATGAGTCTTTTATGTGTTAAATCTTGTTGGGGGAATATGACTTTTGATTTTGTACATAGTGACTCTGTTGGAAATTCAGGAGGCATTCTTTGCGTGTGGGATCCAAATGCTTTTCGTAAGAATAGTGTTACTCTTTCGGATTACTTCATATTGGTTCGTGGTGTGTGGGAACAAAATGGGATGGATCTTCTTATTGTTGTAGTATATGCCCCGCATGATGCTAAAGAAAAAATAATGCTTTGGGATTACTTGGCTAGTGAAATCAATAGATGGAGAGGAAAAGTAGTCGTCATGGGTGATTTTAACGAAGTTTGATTTCGGTCGGATAGGTTTGGTTCAATCTTCAATGCTCAAGGTGCTAATGTCTTTAATTCTTTTATTTCTAATGCTGGTTTGGTTGAAGTGGAGCTAGGTGGTTGTTCCTTTACTTGGTGTCATAAAACTGCGAAGAAAATGAGTAAACTTGACAGGTTTCTCGTGTCTGATAATCTGCTCCACACGTATCCTCACCTTTCTGCTATTTCATTGGAGCGATTTTTGTCTGACCATCGTCCAATTCTCCTCCGTGAACATCACTTAGATTATGGCCCCACTCCGTTCAGGTTTTTTCATTATTGGTGTGAAATTGATGGCTTTAAAAATCTGGTGGAAGATGCTTGGAAAGACAGTCCGAATAATGAGGGTAACGCTATGCTTAACCTGATGGGAAAGTTTAAATTTCTCAAAACCAAAATTCGGATTTGGAACAAAACAAATATGGCTAATCAGAAAAATGTTAAAAGTAAACTTATAACCGATCTTGAATCTGTGGAAGCTGAGATTGATCGAGGTATGGGTAATGAAGAAATTGTTGCGAAGCGCATGAATCTGGTGAAGAATCTTCAAGATATTAACAACCTTAATTCGATGGAGATGGCACAAAAGTCTAATGTTAAATGGGCGGTTGAAGGAGACGAGAATTCTTCTTTCTTTCATGGCACGATTAACAAAAAAAGGAATGTTCTTGCGGTCAGGGGAATTATGATTGATGGCCTTTGGATTGATGATCCGAGTCTTGTGAAAACCGAATTTCTCCATCATTTTTCTCATAGATTTGCTAAACCAGATTGTAGTAGGGCTACTCTCCATTCAAATTTTCCCAATAGATTGACGTCTTCCCAACAATCTGATCTTGAACGTGATGTTTCAAAGGACGAAATAAAGAGGGCAGTTTGGGATTGTGGCACGGATAAATCCCCTGGGCCCGATGGTTTTACTTTTGGTTTCTATCGTCGTTTTTGGTATCTCATTGAGAATGATGTTTACAAAGTCGTGTTGTACTTCTTCTTGTTTGGCGATATCCCCAAAGTTTGTAACTCCTCTTTTATTGTTCTAATTCCTAAATTCCCAGGGGCTAATATGGTTAAAGATTTTCGTCCTATCAGCTTAATAGGAAGCTTATACAAAATAATTGCTAAAGTCTTGGCTAATAGGCTTGTTGATAAGCTCAGTTCGATCATGAAGTCCAATCTGCTTTCGTCAAGGATAGGCAGATTTTAGATTGTCCGTTTATTCTTGACGAGCTCATTCAGTGGTGTAAGAAGAAGAGGAAACATCTCCTTGTGTTCAAAGTTGATTTCGAGAAAGCTTTCGACTCCGTGAGATGGGATTTCTTGGATGACTTGTTGTTCAAATTTGGTTTTGGTGGGAAATGGCGCAAGTGGATTCAAAGTTGTCTTCGATCTTCAAGAGGCTCGATTATTCTAAACGGGAGTCCTACGGAAGAGTTCCAATTTCACAAAGGTCTCAAACAAGGTGACCCGCTCTCTCCACTTCTCTGAATATTAGTCATGGAAAGTTTACATCTTTCCTTCAATCGTGTGAAAGAAGCTGGTTTGTTTAATGGTATTCAATTAAATAGTTCGATCAATATTGTGAGAAAAATATAAACACCCTGGTTCATATTCTCGAGTGCTTTTTTCGGGCCTCTGGCTTGAGAATCAATATGAGCAAAAGTAAGTTAATGGGCCTCAACGTGGATAATGGTAAAATTAAAGAGGCTGCCTGATTCGTTGACGGTATATATATAAAATATATAAGAATCAAATCAATAATAAAAAGATTCCGGAAGAGATATTCCCGG